>SNQJ01S0012322.1:6268-38656 GCA_010110895.2 Picea sitchensis
ACCCTTGATTCTTCTTGAATACATTCTTCCCAAAGACTGTCAAATTGTAGTTTCTCCTTTCTGGCACAAATAGTTTGGATGAATGCATCCCAAGGTCTTGTGAGACCATTAAGGGTCGTCATTATGAGTTCGTCTTCGTCTATCGTATCTCCAATTGCTTCTAGCTGTTCTTTGAATTCTGATATTCTGGAGAAATATTCCTGAATTGATTCTCCTTTCTGCATCCTTGTATTCTTGAGTTGAGTTCTTAGATTCATCTTCCGATTTATGTTATTTCCTTCATATAATCTGGTTAGGGCATCAAACATTTCTTTTGGAGTCTTCTTTGATGACACTTGAGGAATCAAGTGATCTTTGATAGAATCTGCAATGATTCTTTTGGCCCTAATTGTGTCATTTTGGTGTTTTGCTTTAGCTGCATCATCGGCGGGTTCTGGTACATCTCCTTTAATGAATCTTGCTAGGTGATTCTCTTCAAGAATGAGTCCAATCCTATACTTCCAGGCACGAAAGTTTTCCACACCTTCTAGCTTGTCAACAAGCTTAGTGCTTGCAAACATCTTTTACCTAGAGCTAGGAAAATGACCAAAAATTGAAAGTGCTCAAAATTGAACTTTGAACTTACCAAGAGGTGCACTTGGCTGAGGCGAGTAGCCTGGTGTGTTTAGATTTCAAAAAATCCAACTTTTGCCCCTTCAAACTTGACTAGCAGATTTCTGGACTAGTGCTTCTGGTTTTCTGGTACTTCTGGTTTTCTGGTACTTCTGGTACTCTGGTACTTCTGGTTTTCTGGTACTGGAGAAAACTAGGGTTTCACTTTCCGGGAGATCTAACCATTGAAAAGGTGCACTGAAGGTGCCAAAGAGTTCCTTGGTCTAGGGCACACTTTTCTAGATGGATCTTGGGATGAAATTCTTCTTCAATAAAAAGCCCTAATTTTCATGTACGACAACAGTGACATTTTTCTTCTTCTTGTGAAAGATGCTCTCTTCAGCTTAGCTCTGATACCATGTTAGAGTTTAAGCTATTATTAGGTTTCTTTTCAATTCACTAGATAACCATAGCATAGATAGGATCACTGAGAAATACACAATCACAAGAGATGCATCATTTATCCTAGGAAACCCTCATGGGGGAGAAAACCCAACAAAAACTTCCTTAATATAGATAGCCAATACAATGCCAAGAGAATAAACCAAACACTACAGAAAGTCCTCTCCAAGTAATACGCCTCTCTCTCTCTTCCTTCTTCTCCAACTGCAACTCCAAACTTGCGCTCTAATGATCAAGTGAGTGAGTGAACAAATGAGGCGCTAGCCTCTTTATTTATACAATCTAGCAATAGCTAAAACGAAGTGTCTTTTCACTGGCAGGGCCTACTTATCTTTCTGGGTGGTTAGAACCACCGTAATTAATTATGGAGGTCGGCTTCTCATTTTGCTAATTACAATTAAGGTTTGACCAATCTGCAAAAAGGGATTTGGTCATTTACAATGCCCGACATGATCAATCCACAAAAGGGGATTGATCTAATGAATAATACATCAATAATAAATAGAATACTCTTTGCAGTTACAATATTTCAACAAAAACGTCCTTAGCTCAAGAGCTCAAGATGCAAAAGTGAAAATGACATGAATGAGGAGTGAGGCACCCTCATTTTTCCTTTATACCCATGGTCTAATTCCCACTTGAGTTAATTGACCACCTTCTAAGGTTATCTTTTTACTTTTCTTCATGTGGCTTTTTTCCCACTTAATTCACCTCTTTCCCAAAGTCACTTTTAAATTATAACATTATGCTTAAGGGAACACTTTGGAGCCTCTTAGTCCCCATTTCTCATGAGACTACAGTCTAGTGGGGACATCTAGACTACTAAGTCTTTGTACTCCTCTTTATCAAGAGGTGGGGGACATTACAGTCTCCCCTACTAGAAATTGCTTGCCCACAAGCAATTATGATCTTGTTTTCTGAAGAACCTATTCATTCTCCCAAGTGGCATCCTCAATAGGCAAATCCTTCCATTTGATTAAGTATTCCCTGATGTCCCTCTTCCTTAGCCTCTTCTCCCCCACTTCCAACACTGCTTCAGGTATCAATATCAATTGTCCTTCGTCATCCAAGGGAGGTAGTTCCTCAATGGGAGTGATGTGTTGTCCTATGGCTCTCTTCAAACATAACACGTGAAAAACATTGTGTATTTTGCTTCCTAGGGGTAGATCAAGCTCATATGCCACGGCCCCTACTTTTATTCTCACCATGTACGGCCCAAAGTCAGGTTGAAGCTTTTCTACGCCATTCCTTTTTATAGATGTCTGTCTGTAAGGTTGGAGTCTTAAGTACATTAAGTCACCAACCTCAAAAGTGTGCTCCACCTTGTGCTTGTATGTCTGTATCTTTTGATGATTTTGTGCCATGTGCAAGTGATCTTTGAGCTCTCTGAGTATATCTTGGCTCAGTTGGATCCAATCCTGTACCATAGGTGCTCTACTGTCCCCAAATACAATCTCCACAAAGTTGAGAGGATCATAATTGTATAAGGCCTTGAAAGGAGACATACCAATAGACATGTGGTAGGTGATGTTGTAGCAATACTCACCCAAGTGTAACCATTTAACCCATGCCTTTTGTTGCCCTGATACATAATTTCAGAGGTACCCTTCCACCCATTTATTGACTATCTCTGTCTGGCCATCAGTTTGTGGATGATAGCTAGTGCTGGGAGTCAAGGTCGTACCTACCAACCTGAATAGCTCTTGCCAAAAGGTGCTCATGAACCTGTTATCCCTGTCACTCACAATGGTCTTGGGTAACCCATGTAACCTAAATATCTCTCTGAAGAACAGCTCTACAACCTGTGAAGCACTGTAATCTGTTGGATGAGTGTGCTCCTCGTTTTCCTGACAGGTGGAACATTCCCTAATATGGCGCATTACATCCTCTTTCATGCCTCTCCATGCGAATCTTTCCCTAACCTGCCTGTATGTCTTGACAAATCCTTGATGCCGGCCAATGGTGAATCATGACATGCCTGCAACACTTTTCTTTTGAATTCTGACTCAGGAACCAAGAAAATTCAGCCCTTGTAGTATATTATGTCATCCATGATCCTGAAGTTATCATCCTATACCTTTCCATCCATCAATTCGCAAGCAAACATGTTTTTAGAATACTCCACCAAAAGATGTGCCTTCTAGTCAACTGAGATATCTATCATGGCATATACTGAAGGTCTCTTGGATAAAGCATCAGCCACCATGTCACACACCCACTCTGGAATAATAAATTTTCCGCCTTTTCTAGAGGGATAGAATCCCCGAAATCCTACGGGGCTTAGCACAGGCTAGCTCTTCCCTTTTTCCCACCTCCGTGTGATCGTTGATCATGATCACAGGCCAAACAACTAGGCGCCTTTTCGCATTTCGCGACTCAGCGGTATAAGCGAGTCAAGTCTTTCGACTCTGCAAACCCTGAAATGCTGAAATGTCGAAGAGGCTTCGATCAGCAATTAGACCCCTGGGGTATGCCTTGGTCCCTATGACCACTTCTCATAAGACCACAGTCTTATTCCCTTCGGGACTTATCAATACGAGAGCCCGACCTCTTGTCAACGGGACTCCCGAATTCCTGATTTCCGATTTCCCAAAATGGCCTTTGTCACATTAGCCCTCCTGGCTATGCCCTGGTCCAGGTGACCATTCCTCATACGACCTTCGTCCTATTTCTTTCGGGATTTATGAATACGAGAGCCCGACCTCTTGTCAACGGGACTCCCGAATTCCCGATTTGTGAAATCCCGATGGACTCTCCCTTTCGGGACTCTCCCGAAATCCTGGATTGCTGCCACGTGTCCTCCCTCAGATGGACGGTCCTCGTCGTTTTGAGATTTCGCGACTTGCGACCCCCAGTGACACAAATCCTCTGTCAATTCGAATCCCCGGTATCCGAAATACCGATGGACTCTCGATCTCTGCCACGTGTCCTCCACGGATGGACGGTCCAGATTGTTTCGGGACTTCGCCAAGTGCGATGTCAAAATGCTCACCTTCCTCTTTTGTTTCTCGATGTCCGAATCCCCGAAATGGGTGATCTCGCGACACGTGGCCTCCCTTAATCGGACGATCCAGATCTATTTCGGGACTTCCACCATGGAGTGTCCCGATCTCTCGTCATCAGGACTTCCGAAATCCCGAAGTCCGAAGCCCCGATATCAACTCCTCGTTCGGGACTTTCGCCTCTGTTCACGAGGGCTTAACCCTCATGCATCTCCTGACAGATCCAACGGCTGTCGGGTTTTCGAACTAAGATCTGACGGTTCAGATCTGTCCTGCGCGGTGCACTCTTCCGCTGCTCCCTGGACGTGGAAAAACCAACGGTCTAGATACTCCCACGGACCTTGGGGATCTACGGTCCCGATTTCTTCGCTACTCACGAAGATAAAGGGAAAAAAAGGGTCAAGGCATTTAACGCCCTCGTTTCTTCCTCCAATCTAACGGTCATGAATGACCACAGATCTTCCGACAGGATCTCGTCTGTCAATCGATACTTATCACCTCATGCATCTCCTGACAGATCCAACGGCTGTCGGGTTTTCTAACTAAGATCTGAAGATCCAGATCTGTCCCGCGTTGTGCACTTTCCCGCTGCTCCCTGGACGTGGAAAAACCAATGGTCCAGATACTCCCACGGACCTTGGGGATCTACGGTCCCGATTTCTTCGCTACTTACGAAGATAAAGTAAAAGGGTTAAGGCATTTAACACCCTCGTTTCTTCCTCCAATCTAACGATCGTGAATGACCACAGATCTTCCGACAGGATCTCGTCCGTCGATCGATACTTATCCCTACGCTGTCATTTCGGGATTTCAAGAGGATCATTCTTCCTCGTACAGGGTTACTAAGACTTGCGCCTTCAAATCCTTTTCCAGGTTCTTGGTAAGCTTTCCAGGAAGGGTATCTCTGTGGAGAGATCTATTCCGGGTATTCCTAGGGACGAATAAGGGCATAGACTTTCCCAAAAGCAGACTTGAAGTCCAAATTAATTCAATATGCGTATATATATATATATATACAAATCTATCTATAAACATAAGCCATACGTGGTCCTTCCAATAAAAGCATGCAACCACCATTTATGATCAAAACACCACACAGATAGTCTTGTACTCAAATCATTCATAAATTGCACAGACTATGAGCATACATATCAACATATAAACTTCAAGATACAAGATATAAAACACTTATCAGAAATAACACCAAGTGTGATTGCAACTGCTGAGATGGGTGCTCGTTTCCACCCAACCGTAGGCTTAGCGACTCCCAACGGATTTACCACTAGCCACCCCCGAGCTGAGACCACAATGCTGCGAGACTGAGTCTCTATTTTCCAGTGACCGAGAACAAAGGTTACTCTCCTCCTTCTCCGCTATCACTCACTCTGTATTTTTCCAGAGTTCTTCTTCTTCTCTTCCCCTCGCATCTGCCCCTTGATCTCCCACTCTTCCTGCCTTTTCTCCTTTCAGCGAGGTTGCGTGTGGCATGATTTTCCTCGCGGTGGTCAGGTCTAAGGACTCTACGGATGGGTGGTTCACCCCCATCCCTCATTACTCATGAGGAGCCATTTACCTACCAACCTGGCGAGTCATTTAATTCGGGGCCAGCGAGCCGCTCTTGGTTCTCCGGGCCAGTGAAGTCCAAATACGGTATTGGTTTCGATGGAAGTTAACGCCACCTTTCCAGGTGCCTTCCACCACCTTTCTCCAGCCATCGTGGTCTCTTTTTCAGCACATCCCCTCTCAGCAGTCCTGCAATATATATATTCATAATATTATTCACATCCATTGATCTTTTTCACAAGGTCCATTCACATCACACATTCACATTTATGAGTTTGCCACAATACTTGGCCAGTATAGTTATTTTTACAAACTGGGGGAAACAGGGTGTTACACACCACATTGTTCTTCCCTTTGACAAATTCAATGTCAAAGTCATATGCTTGGATCTTGCTAACCCATTTTTGTTGCCTCTCATTAAGGTCCTTTTGGTCTAGGCAGTACTTGAGGCTATTGTGATCGGTCCTGAGAACAAATTTCACTCCAACCAAATAGTGTGTGAATTTAGCCAAAGCATGCATGATGGCTAACATTTCTTTGTCATAAATAGTGTATAGGAGCTCAGGCCCCCTCAATTTTCGTCTCTCATGGGCAATGGGGTGCCTATTCTGCATAGGAACTGCTCCAATGCCCTCACCTGAGGCATCACACTCCAATATGAAAGGATGCGAGAAATCTAGCAAAGAGAGAACCAGACAAGTGCTCATTACCTTCTTCATTTTATCAAATGTCACTTGTGCCTCTTGGCTCCACCTAAATGCGCCTTTTCTGGTCAAATCTGTCAAGGGTGCGCAAAGCTGGGAGAATCCTTTAACAAACCTCCTGTAGTAACTACAAATGCCAAGGAATCCTTTCAACTCGGTAAGAGTTTTGGGTGTTGGCCAATCAAGTATAGCTTTTATTTTTTCTTGGTGCACCTGTACCCCTTTCTCTCCAATGATATGTCCCAAGGAAAGGACTTCAATCATCCCAAATTCACACTTTGACTCCTTAGCATACAAAGATTGTTCCTCCATAATGCTCAAGATTTGATCCACATATCAGCAAATCATCAAAGAAGACTAAGAGAAACTTACTCAACTGCTTGTTGAAGACATGGTTCATGCATGATTGAAAGGTGGTTGGCGCATTAGTTATCCCAAAGGGCATAATTACCAGAAATTCATAATGACCATAATGGCATCTAAAAGTTGTTTTTGGCGCATCTTGTTCCCTCATTTTGATTTGATGATAGCCAGAGCGCAAGTCTATTTTGGTTAAGTAGATGGCGCCATGTAGCTCATCCAATAGTTCAGCTATCCGAGGGATGGGGTACTTGTTCTTAATGCTTCTTGTTCAAGGCCCTGTAATCAATGCACATGTGCATAGTCTCATCTTTCTTCTTGACAAAAATCACCGAAGATGAAAAAGGACTAGAACTTGGTCTAATATGACCCATGTCCAACAGTTCTTTAATAGCTTTTTCAATTTCGTCCTTATACTTTTTTGGGTGTCTATAAGGAGTAGTGATAACTGGTTATGCGCCTTCTTCAAACTCTATAATATGCTCAAACCCCCTATCTGGTGGTGCTCCTGGTGGAATAGGTTCAAAAACCTTCTTGTGATTGTCAATGATTTTTTGAATGTCATGAGAGTAATGAGGATGCCCATCCTTATCCACCTGAACTGATATCATGCATTTTGTTGCATAAACAATGTCTTCTCTCCTAAAGATGACCTCCATGCGCTTTGTTGTAACCCCTCTAGGTGTATTACCTGTCGTTCCTCTTAATATCACCTTTTTCTCATTCTCCTCAGTGAATGACATCTCCATAGTTTTGTAGTTAGTAATGATAGGTCCCAAGGTACTAAGTCATTGAACTCCCAAGATAATATTGGTATATGGTAGATCCATCACATAGAAGTCTTGTGTTAAATCATGTCTTCCCAAGGTAAGTTTCAACCCTGGAATATACCTGTCACATGGCATAGTGCTACCTCCACACGAAAACCCTCAAACTCTACTGTGGGTATATGCCTTATTTTCAACAAGGCCGAATCAATGAAGTTATGTGAAGCTCCCCCATCTATGAGCACCGAAACCTTTTGTCCTTGAAGCACTCCCCTCATCCTAAAGGTATTCTACTTAGGGACCCCACTGATAGAAGCTATTGTGGCTTTCTTGTCCCCTGCAAAGCTGAAACCTACTTCTCCGCCTTCTTCATCTAGTGTATGGTCTATTCTGGGTGGATTTGCCTCCATGTTCTAGATGTGGCCGAAATCTTCTTCATCCTCATCATTAGAAATTACCTCATTGTAATGTGCCTTGCCTTTACCCATGCATTTGTGTCCGGGTTCCCAAGGTTCCTTGCATGTGAAGCAAAGTTGATTCCTCCTCAAGTGTCTTCTAGTAGCCTCATCCATCCTTCCTTTTCCTTTATCCACTCCCTTTTGATCTCTTCCCCATTGGTTTATAGGTGGTCTAGGAGTGAATTTGGTTTTTGCTGCAGAACCCATCAAATCTCTAGTCCTAGATATGGCTTCCTACAAGTTAGAAGGCTTAAAAGCCTTAACCCAACCACGTAGAGGTTCCACCAAACCCTCAATAAATAGCACCAGTAATCTATCCTGAGACACATCTGGTACCATTACTGCCACCCTTTGAAACTCTTCTATATAAGACTCTGGTGATCCAATTGTTAGAATATAGAAGATGGTGTGCTCGTTTTACCATTGACGATACCTTCGTCACCCAACCATAGGTCGAAGCCTCCCTCCGAGCACCTTAACCTTGACTAAGAATTCCTCCGGAAGCAAACCCTAGGCTAGATAGCCAAACAAAGGGTAGCGCATCATTCCCTGAGGATAGCGCATCACAAAAAGTTGATCAAATAGTCCAAACCCTAGCCAAGAGATATTCAAGCCAATACTGAAACTAGCTGCTGCTGCAGCTGCACCTGCAACCCTCCTCCAAACCTGCGCACAAGACTGCAATTGCAGTGCGCACCAACTGGGAAACTGCAATTCTAAGAGTGCTGCAAATGAGAACTGGCGCCCTGTATTTATAGTAGTCCTGCCAGTTTTGTTGGGGTCGACTTCTCCTTCTAGATATGTGTCTGTTCAGTATATTATTATTATTTTTGGCCGACTTCTTCTCTTGGAGGCTAATAGCCTAATATAAATTATCTTCTTGAACTGACAAGGCTTCTAGGGTTATTAGCCAATTTATTAGGGTTTCTCTTGCTTCCCGGAGTCTTCTATTCTCGTCAGGTTCACACGTGGAGGTAAATACCTCCCGCAACTACCATAATATTAACACTCCCTCCTAGCTAGAGAGGTATTTACAAGTAATAGACTTGAGCACAAAACATACCATTTACCCGGTAGCATCAATATAGTCATCTAGACTATTTCATGACTAGATCATGAGCATCACCATCACCATCAGCTGCATCAACTCTCGAAACCATACTTCATCTGAGTAATTAGATATGATNTATAAATTATCTTCTTGAGCCGACAAGGCTTCTAGGGTTATTAGCCAACTTATTAGGGTTTCTCTTGCTTCCCGGAGTCTTCTATTCTCGTCAGGTTCACACGTGGAGGTAAATACCTCCCGCAGCTACCATAATATTAACACTAACAACATTATCACCATGAAATAAAGGCATACTTTCCAATGATTTAGAAATTTCATGAGGATAACCTGCAATGTTAGAGAAATCAAATAGTTTATAACAATCCATAAACCAAGGAGCAGCCATTTGATTTTGATTTAGGAAACTTGAATTATCAACAAATAATCTTCTAATATCTTGCACAAATTCAAGTCCTAATTGATTATTTAATTCTCTTGTCTTATGCCTATATCTTCTTCTTTTATAATAAACCTCGGGTTCAGGCACAAGATCAACAATACCTTGAGGCTTGGGAGTTAGTTCTTGTAGAGTATCCCTTTGTTACTTTTTCTTTAGGTGGAGTCGCCATATGAGAAAATTTAGATTAGCATTCACAACAATCTCATCAAGATACACATACAAAAAATAACCCCAACAGCGACTAGCAGATGGAACTTATCCCCAACAACTGTACCAAAAATGTTACCGCCTGAACTAGAACCCTTGTGAAAAGTCCCAACACATGTGCTAGCTTGGGGCAACAAGATGAGAAGTGCACCACGGTCACCTAGGTACACTTTCCCCTTCACTTTAGGAAAATTCCTAGAAGCCAAGGGGGGTATCCCTATTTGATTAAGTAAACCTCTTAGTCAATTAATTACCATGCAATTTTATGATTTACTTCAAGAATCCACAAAATGTATAACAACTAGATGCATAAGGATTCCAATAAGTGATTAAATGCTTCAAAGATAACCAATTAGGAACAATAGCATAAACCACCAATATATACACTTATCACATCATACATTTCCTTCACATTTTCAACATGTGGCATCCATTTTTCATCTTTTTCTAACTCTGAAATATTATGCAACAATGGCTCATGGGAGGGAGGAGAGGGATGAGCCTCTTCATGTAAATCATCTTCAAGCTTTAGCAGAAAAGGTTCACCATATTTTTCTTCAATATAATCACACAAGGAAAGGTATGTATCCTTTTTTTTTATATTTCCACAAGAAGATCAATTGGGGCATTATCATTATATTCCATTATCAAATCATCAATCTTTTCCCCTATTTTATATTGTATATCAAGAAAAACACAAGCATCTTCAACCTCTTCATAATCATAGATTCACCGCCTTTGAAACTCTTTTATCAAATGCGGGAATGATTTTATCTCTTTAGGATTGAAATTGCAATACCAATCCCATGCATCGTTCCCTGCATTGAATGTGCAACTGCAAACGCTTTCATCAAGACATGTTCATAGACAATGTTAATCTCTACCACATAATCCATGAAAGATGCAAGGTGTCTTGAAGCCAACCAAGGACTTCCATCAAATTTTGAGACATGAGTTGTCCATGCATCAAAATGAAGCTTACATAGATATAATGGAACACATGAAAAATCTAAAGTAGCAAACAAATCTTCCCAAAATTTTCCTTTGGTAGAAACCATACTTCTATTTTGAAATCTTGAAACATACAAGGTGATGATTTCTTAAAATCGCAGAATTGCATACCAATCATACAAATACCAAAGATGTGGATTTGCCAATATACCTTGAGGATTATGAGAATCAATTCATAAATAAATTTCCTATGCTTTCAATCAATTCAAAATCCAAGTTATCTTTGTCTTTAATTTTTCTTTATGGGAATTACTTCTTGTAGTGTATCTCTTTGTTATATTTTCTTTATGTGGAGTCTCCATATGAGATATTTAAGTTAACAATCACAACATTCTCAACAAGATACACAAGCAAGATAAACCCCAACAAAAACCGGGAGATGAACTTTCTCCCCGACAATAGGACCCTTATTAATTTCTCAGTACATTGTCCTAGGGGTACGATGTTTATTAAATCCATTGATGCATCAACGCATTTTAAAGATGCTACATTGTTGTGTGAATTGTTGGACAGGTTTATCCAAGAGATTAGTGTGCAACATGTCGTGCAAATAATGACAGATAATGCAGATAATTGTGTGCTTGCTGACATGTTGCTAATGGAGAGACACCCCACAATGTTCTAGACTCCATGTGTTGCCCATTACATAGATTTGATGCTCGAGGATGTGGGAAAAATCTCCTTCATCGAGGAGGTCATTGATTAGGCTAGGAGCATCACAAAATGCATGTATAACCATGTATTTGTTCTTAGCCTCATGAGGAAATTCACAAGGAATAGTGAATTCTTGTGTCCTACAATCACACATTTTTCCAGCTTCATTTATCTTCGGTCTATGCTCTAATGTTATTTTGAGTTCAAACAAATGTTTGTTTGCGATGAGTCACGTGATTTTGCATTTAGCACAAGACAAGATGGTAGAGTCATCACTAAATTAGTGCACATCGATTCCTTTTGGGAAGGAGTTGAGGAATTGTGCACTATTAGCAAACCTTTGGTACAGATTCTTCACTTGGTCGATGAGGATAAACCTGCAATGGACAAATTGAATGAGACCATGGATAGGGCCAAAGGAACTATCTGATTTTATTATGTGGAATAAGGTATCATTGGACATGAAAAATATATGAAGATCTAGCATTTGATTGATGATCGATGATTTAGGATGCTCCATCATCCCATTAATGCAACAATGCTTGTCCTCCATCCCTCCTTTGCTTACTCATGTAATTTTGATTTCGATGACAAGGTTAGATGACAAGGTTATGGAAGGGTTCCTTACATGTCTTCATAGGATGGTACCTAATCAAGAAGCTTGCAAAACCATTAATCACAAGATGGAGATGTACAGGGATGCCAGCAGCCTATTTGGCTTGGACAAAGCTGTCTAAGAAAGGAGTATTTCGATGCCACATAAACCATTAGAATTTACAATTTTATTACATGGTTTTTTTTTAAGTTGAATTATGTTTTCTTTATTTCCTATTCTCTTCTATAATGAAATGTAATTTAAGTACTTTTTTCTTATTTGTTGTAGATGTTTGTTGGCGAAATTATGGTGCAAAAGCACCACTCTTAAAAATTTTGTCGTTTGGGTGCTAAGCCAAACTTGTAGYGCTTCAGGTTGCAAGCACAATTGGAGTGTGTGTTTGAAAAAATACACTGAAAGAAGCACAACAGATTAGATCAACTAAGCAATTACAATTATTATAATTTATGTCCCTCTAACATATTTGTGACCCTCAAGACTCRTTAAATTTATTATGACTCTCTTACAGATTGGATTTTCAATCCCTGAATGATATGGTTTATGTCCACTACGATCTCTAACTATGGGTGAAGTAGCTTGAGAAAATCCCTAATGTGAGAGCCATTTCCTTGGACAACATTAACATATTGTAGCATTGGAGGGTGAAGTATGAGACACCTATTATGGAGGATGCACCTAAGTGGTTAGAGGAGGATCAACAACAGCAAAAATCATAGTGGGCAAGGAAGGAGCAACGAGAACGGGGGGCAGAGGAGCACTTTGACAACATAGAGGGTGATGTGGCAGCTTCAACACCACCTTCTACACAGATTAATATAGCTACACCCACCGTTCACCATCAAACAAATGTTGCAGGACTTTTTACTGTCAAACAAGCCATGACCTTTTCCCATAAAAGGGGGAGAAGGAATTGATAGCTAGCTGCCAGATTTGTCATTGTAGATGACTCATGATATATATATATATATATATAGATGATGTCACTTTGTATTGGTTGTCCACTTTTGAGTCCTTGATTGGATATCTATGAAGGTTCAAGATTTAGTGTTGACTTTGATGTATCATTTTTATTTGGCATTCACCACATCATATATATAATTATATTGGTGCTTTTCCATATTTATGTGCCGATGTGTTTATTTGGTGTTGTTGTTGGTTTACATGTTTAGAAGTTTGAAAAAATAGATTTGTTTTGTATCTTTAATGCTTGCCACAGTTTGTCAATTTTTGCCAATTTTTTCGTTGATGTTGTCAATAGGTTTATTTTAGACACTTGACAATTTTTTGTCGATGTCGATGCTTTCAAAAATGCTCTGAAGCTCCTNCTTGTCTTCCATGCTCTGAAGTTAGAGGCTCCATCTAGCTTGTTCTCAGACTTCATAGAGTTCGTCATGGCTTGCTTGACTTGGTCAAACCCTAGATTTGACCAGAAATCCAAACTTCACGTCTTGGCCTTCTGAGAGTACCACGAGATGCGCTGGGCTAGGGCGCACTGATCTATCCGGAGATTAGGTCAATCTCATCACTTAAGGTGCCTCAACAAGAGGTTTAGGGTTTCTACAACTGCTTCTGCTGGTAACCCTAGCTGCAGTGCTTTTAGAAACTGCTCCTACTAGTAACCCTAGCGGTAGTACCTCAACGAGCTCAATATCTAGCGACTATGTTTCCTTCCAGCGTTTTAGGCTGACTAAAGGGGTGTGGGCCCATAACCTGTTAGAATATAGAAGATGGTGTGCTCGTTTTACCATTGACAATACCTTCGTCACCCAAACATAGGTCGAAGCCTCCCTCCGAGCACCTTAACCTTGACTGAGAATTCCTCCGGAAGCAAACCCTAGGCTAGATAGCCAAACAAAGGGTAGTGCATCATTCCCTAAGGATAACGCATCACAAAAAGCTGATCAGATAGTCCAAACCCCAGCCAAGAGATATTCAAGCCAATACTGAAACTAGTTGTTGCTGCAGTTGCACCTGCAACCCTCCTCCAAACCTGCGCACAAGACTACAACTGCAGTGCGCACCAACTGGGACACTGCAATTCTGAGAGTGTTGCAAATGAGAACTGGCGCCCTGTATTTATAGTAGTCGTGCCAGTTTTGCTGGGGCCGACTTCTCCTTCTGGATATGTGTCTGTTCAGTATATTATTATTATTTCTGGCTGACTTCTTCTCTTGGAGGCTAATAGCCTAATATAAATTATCTTCTTGAGCCGACAAGGCTTCTAGGGTTATTAGCCAACTTATTAGGGTTTCTCTTGCTTCCCGGAGTCTTCTATTCTCGTCAGGTTCACACGTGGAGGTAAATACCTCCCGCAGCTACCATAATATTAACACCAGTTTGCCTGAGTTGCGTGAGCTCCCTGAAATGTAGTTCTGGATCTCCTTGGTCAAACCTGTCAATAAGTCTCTGAGTGAACTCTGTGTAGGATGTAATCTGATTATGTCCCAAGGTAGTCATACCATGATACCACCAATCATGAGCTTTGCCTTCCAAATAAATAGTGGCAAACTTAATGGCATCCAATTCCCTCATGGGGTTAAGCTGCAAATAGGCATCTAACTTCTGCACCCAAGCCTGCGCAATGATCCTGGAAGACCCATCAAAGTAGGGATCTCCATCATTCTTGCCCTGTGCTCTAGCTCATTATTCTTCCTGTGATAGTTCCTCAGCCTACCCATGAATTTGATACCACAATACTGATCCAAAGTAATCTATCTCTTGAAACCTGCACTCAATGCTACATACTCCCCATCATACTCCTCAAAATTGTCTTCTATCTCATTGAAGTGATTGTCATGTGGCTGTCGTCCAAGAATGTGGGCATATAGGGTCTAGGAGTGATTTTGTTGTTGTTTGGCCCTTTAGAGAAGCCTCCCCCAAATAAACTTTGTCCCTTTGTATGGTAGTTAGGGTCCTACTCATGGTAATGTCTATTCCCCCCTTGAGAACCACTAGCTTCCCTGTTTACATTATTATTTGGGCCATCCCCACCATGGTTCATCTGCATAAGGAGGTACACAATCTTCTCCTAGCTAGCATTCAACTTCTCCAAAGTCTCCCTCATCTCAACCTATCCCCTGTGCATTGTCTCCTGGGTCTCTTGTAGATGGTGTTGAAGGGTGAATTGTGTATTGTCTATGGAGCTCTTCAACTCCTTTGCTATACCTGCTAAAACCTGTGGCTCACTACCATCACCTGATCCTTCCATTTCTACCTCTGGTTCCCCTATCTGTCTCATGCGCCTTCCCATATAGATACCACTGAACTCCTGCATACGCTAAACCCCACAAGCTGGGAGGATTTAATGCTCTGATACCACTGTAATGTTCCCAAGTTGTTTCTTGCTTGGTAACTTAGGTTTTTCACTAAGTTTTTTGTTTGTTGTTTATTTTTTTTGCAGATCTACCTTCCAAACTTGCGCTATAAGGGTTTGATGAAGTTTTATGGTGTGTAAATGATAAAATCCTGACAACATTCACAACCAATAGCAAGATACAAGAGATATAACACAATGGAAAGCAACAACTTCAGATCTGACCTTTATTTAGATAATAAGAAGATCCTAATACAATAGATCTGCAGATATGGATAGATACAAGAAGAATAATCAAGCTGGAATGATTGTTGCTCCAACAACCTCAAATACTGAAGAGAATAGCCTCTAAAGGCACCACAAAATCATGAAGAAAGGGACAAGATCAATTTCTTTCCCTTCAATAACTGGATCTACTCTCCCTAGCTACGTTGCGCACTCTCCTATTGGTTGTAGGTCACCAATATTTCGGCCCTCCTCTTCTAGACCTCCAAACCACTCCAAAATCACAAGAATAGTAGATCGAGGAAAGACAAACCCCTTGGCTGAGTTTCTTGCTAACTGGAGGTGTTTGGGTCCCTCAAATGAGTTGTTCCTCTTCTTGCAGTGCACCCTCCTCCTCTAGAACTCGTGCCAAGCTCCCAATAAAAGATCTATCAAGGAAAGCCCCTCCACAATAGGCTAGGAAAGGCACCCTAGGCCCAACAACCAAATCCCAATAGGTTTTGGCCTCCAAAACCTCCTCTCTCCAGATCGAATAGATCTTCCTCAACTAATGCGCCCTCCTGCTGGAAAACCCCCACTGGTGCGTATTGTCCTTCTCCTGCCCTGTAGAACCAACCTGTAGTTGAATAGAATGGTGAGGGAGGGATCTTCCACCTCCATGACCAAGCTTGGATCAGGAAAGGTGGAATCTTTCACCACCGAGTTGATCTCTAGGGTTCGTTCTCCCAAAACCCTCAAAACGTCCTTAGCTCAAGAGCTCAAGATGCAAAAGTGAAAATGACATGAATGAGGAGTGAGGCACCCTCCTTTTCCCTTTATACTTATACCCCTGGTCTAATTCTCACTTGAGTTAATTGACCACCTGGCCTTTTTCCCACTTAATTCACCTTTTTCCCAAAGTCACTTTTAAATTATAACATTATGCTTAAGTGAACACTTTGGAGCCTCTTAGTCCCCATTTCTCATGAGACTATAGTCTAGTGGGGACATCTAGACTACTAAGTCTCTGTACTCCTCTTTATCAAGAGGTGGGGGACATTACAAATTATTAATGTACATTAAAAGAATTATTAATATACCTAGAAAGAATTTCAAAATGAATGCAGCTATTTAACAGGTATTTAACATTTGTTCTTTATATCAATCTCTCAAAATAATATGTATTTGACATTTATGTATGATATCTGAATCTCAATCACAATATTTATTAGAAAACATTAAAAAAGAAGTTGAAAAAAAATAGAAAATTACCAGGCAATTTTATCACTAAATCAGATAAAAGCTTAAAAATATAGATTTCACTGATAAGTTCATAAAACAGGAATTATGATGTAATTTATAATGCATAAGCAATTGCTTACAAAACAGACCGAATCAAAGAATAGCTAAGGTGGCTTCAAATAAACACAAGAAAATAAACGGCTCAAAAACCTTAGTGGATATGACATAAAAATGCAGACACAAAACATTCTTAATATGTTTGCAGTCACATATATCGTATATGCAAAGAGAGAACCTGCAAATGGTTTGATAATGAATGTTCCTATTTTATCTCCTTCAAAAACAATATGCAAAGGTCTTCTCTTCCTGTTTGGCCCTGAATTGGCCTTCCTTTAACAAATGAAATTTTTTCATAGACTCTATTGTTCAACACAATCTTCCCTTCTTGACCAGCTATGAAATACAAGATATGGCATCCTATATCTTCTTTGAAAATAATTATGGCTTCCTATATCTTCTTGGAAAATAAAGAGACGCTTTGAACAAGCCACTTATCCACACCATAACATAAAGTTCTTAAATAGAAAATATCGACACAATTATGAAATGTGATGGAAATTACCGAATTTTAGAGAATTTTCAAAAGTTAAGCAAATGTGCATCATCAAAATCAAATGGAACCATGTTAAATAAAATATCATCAAAATCAAATGGAAACATGTTAAATTAAATGTTTTACAAAGCATAGTATAAGACTTCTTTGCCTTCTTATATGCAATCCAATCCTTTAGAGCTCACGTATTGTTCCTTAAAGAATATATGAGAAAATCCAATTTCTTAAAAACTATCATGTGCATCATCAAAATCAAATGTAGCTGTGTAGAAAGAGACAAGTTTGACAAAGGATGGTATAAGACTCTTTTTCCATGTATGCAACGGAATACTTAGAATATCATGCATTGTTTCCTAAATCAAAATATTAGGAAAGCCAAAAATTTACAACTTTATTTTGATAAAATATAGTCTGAATGATCAAGCATCCTTGATGTCGAGTCAATGGGGTTCTAGACATTTGCTGGAGCTATATGTACAACTTAAAATGAATAAGAGCTCCTTATGCAAGTTCCCAGCCAAAACATGCATAGTGCTAATCATGGTAAAATCTATTATGGATAACAACTCTTTAGAAACCCTGTAAAGTGAAGGGAATCTTATTCCTCAGCATTGAAAGAATGAATTTAGTGCTCAAGTCCTACCTTGATTGACACTTGGCAGGTTTTGTTTGGGAATCTGAATAGACCACATTTACTCATCCACACATCTGTACATCAAATTCCTGCAAGGGTATGGAACCCTGCTGTGTCTACATGAATCACTATCAGACCCTGATTTTTGTTATTCCAATTGACTTACACTAAACCTGAAGTGAAATGAACCTCTTTCATGTAAGATTTTATTGATTATTTTATTCATAATCAGGGAGCTGTAGATAAATTTGGCATGGAGATCCAAATGTTACAATAAAAGACACAATCCGTGCATCGCTTTTTAAGGTGCCTTTATACAGGGATGATAACACTTTTTCAATAGAAACTCGACCAGCCAGTTGAAAGTTCTACCCTGAAAGCAGGCAGATGAAAAAATCCACGATCACATTGAAGCACCCTGGGCAGAGTCGATGAGTCAATACAAATTGAAAGCTTCAACAAAAGGTTTCTGACTCATTCTATCACTGAAAGTGAGGAGAATGTCACGACTAGAGATCAAAACGAATAAGATTCAAACTTTGAGTGTTTGGAAACAGCAGACAAGGAATCCTCTGCTGAGATTAGACATGCATTCTGCAGGGTTTAACACATCGTATATAAGAAAGCATGCACTGTAGTTGCTTTCACATTAATTGCCCAATAAAAAAGTCAGCAACGAATTATTTTTTGCAGGCCAGGAATTTACGTTCTGTCACCACATGTTTGTCACATCTCTCTACAGTCCCATCAATGTGTGCATGGCTACTAGAGGCAATGGCTTTTGGCAATATGTAAAAGTGAAAGGACCACAATTTTCAGAAGAGTATAGCACGTTTCTTCAACCAAGAGATCTGTCGCAGGCCTCTTCCATGGTGTTTCAACCTACATTTCCTTTTCTATCCTCAGTGCTCACACATTGGTGGCATCTATTATAGATAAATTTGGTCACCCTTGACTAGTGAGTTGAGATGAGTTACATCAATAAGCCTAAGTTAGCAATTTCCGGTTTCCTCGAGCATGATTTCAATCATCTTTTCTTGTGCTCACGACATGTAGTGATGCAATTCACAAGCAACTCATAGATTGCTAGTTAGCAACATGTGAACGCCGTCAAAATCACCTAAAAAATATAAAAAGTACAGGCTTTGAGTGGATAACATGGAGGTTGTACAGCTATACACCCCAGATTAGAGCCCCGACTATTTAAACCAACTCTAAAGCTTATATATAGAGGGTTCATGGTGTTGATTTTTCAGGAAATTCATTCCATTTTAGCATTTTACTTAAACCATAAACAATTGTGTTGCAGCAACCAAGATCACAAGAAGAAACACCATGCACAAGTACACAAGAAGTATCCTGGGAAACCCTTCTCAACAAGGGAAGAAAACCCAGCCAATCCTTTGCTATATTCTTCAAGAGAAAGACCTCCACCACCAAGAAAACCTAGCACACAAAAGGGTGCTCACAAACCCTAGAAGACTAGCGCCCAAGAGAGGTGCGCACTTTTCCCAAGAAGATGTACTTGCTGAAATTTCCAAACTCACACTTTAGATATAATTCCTCAATGGGGAATTTACCTTTACTTATATTAGACTGGAGTTGTCAATAGAAGTGTCTATTGGCACAACAGGGCCGACCTCACTAACTCACAATATAATTAATAATTACCAGATTAATTATCTTTTACATTAAGGTGGGGCCGACCTGTACCCTTTACATTACAATTAGGGTTACAGGTAAGTCTGACTCTTGAACAATATAGCAAGGGATCTCATACACCCACTAGTGCTCAGCCACTAGGGGCACATCCATAGGGATGTCCATATCTCTATTTCACTGCGTCTCACAGGAGAACCACACTCACTAGTGCTCAGCCACTAGGATCACGTTCACCTGTGCTCATCCACATACACGTCCAACTCAGCAGATCTTCTTTCCCACTGCATTACACAGGAGAGTCATTTGGAGTTCATCATCTCAACTCTCTACTCAGAGGAGGCTAATACATCGTTTTCATCTCCGTCTCATAACGATGCACGCAGCTCATGGGAATTCACACGTTCGCCTATACTCAGCCACAAGCACGTTTAACTCAGCACATCTTCTTTCTCACTGCATTACACAGGAGAATCATCTGGAGTTCTTCTCAACTCTCTGTAAGGAGGAGGCCAGTACTACGTTCCAGTTCTATCTCAGATAGGAGCCACACACCCAACTCATGGGCTCTCTCTCAAGTCAACTCAATCAGTCTGTGTCCTGGAGGATGTCTCACGCAACTGTAATCATCAACACTCCCTCTTAGCTAGGGAGGCATTCTCCATTAAGCCAAGTCTTGCACGGAAGTACTCGAACTTTGTCTTGGTTGTAGTCATCAACACTCCCTCTCAACTAGAGAGGTATTCTTCACCAAGCAAGTTTGGTGAAGATGTCTGCAATCTGCTCAGGTGTAGGAAGGTACAGCACGTGTACTGCTTTCCTCTGCATCATGTCTCTGAAAATAAAATTTTATCTCAACGTGTTTCGATCTATCATGAAACACAAGGTTCTCAAAGAGTTTCACACAGCTCTGGTTATAATCATAGAATCCATCTCATGATCAAGTAAATCTGTCAGAAGTTTATGAAGCCACACTGCTTCGCACACTCAATGATATATACTCTGCTTTTGTGGTACTCAAGGCCACAGACCTTTGTTTCCTGTTGCACTAGGAAACCATGGCAAACTTCACAGTAAAACAACAATCGGATCTGCTCTTCCGGTCCACTGTATTTCTTGCTCAATCTGTATCAGCATATCCCTACAAACTCAAGTTCACACTGGAGGCATATCTCAGGCCTTATCCAACTGTGCCTCGTATATATCTCAATACATGCTTTATTGCTATCCAGTGAGTCTGTCTCGGCTAACTCTTGGATTGACTAAGCACATTTGTTGTATAACATATATCAGGTCTGTTGTTAACCAGATACATCAATGATCCAATCAGTTGTCGGTACACATATGGATCAATCTCATTTGAATCATCATTATTTATTTTTCGTCAAATCGATCACCATCGGTGTAGTCATGGATTTGCATTTTGTCATGTTGAACTTCTTTAATATCTCCACTGTATATTTTCCTTAACTTAGGAAAAGTCTTAATGGTCCTCTTTCATACTTCTTGTCCCAAGAAGTAGTGCATCATGTTAGAATATGAAATATGTGTGCTCGTTTTACCATTGACAACACCCTTGTCACCCAACCATAGGCCGAAGCCACCCTCCAAGCACCTTAACCTTGACAGAGAATCATTCCGGAAGACAACCCTAGGCTAGATAGCCAAACAAAGGGTAGCGCACCTTTCCCCAAGGATAGCGCACCAACAAGAGCTGATCAGATAGTCCAAACCCTAGCCAAGAGATAGTCCAAGCCAAACGTGATCTGCTAGCTGCAGCAGCTGCAATGGCAGCTCTCCTCAAACCTGTGCACAAGACTGGGCACTGCAGTGCGCACAAGACTGGGCATTGCAATGCGCACAAGACTGGGCACTGCAATTCTGAGACTGCCTGCCAGAATGAGAACTGGCCTCCTGTATTTATACTAATTCTGGCTAACTGCCTGGGCTGACTTCTCATTCTGGGTATCTGTCTTTTCAGTATATATTATTATTTTTGGCCAACTTCTTCTCTTGGAGGCTAATAACCTAATATAAATTATCTTCTTGAGCCGACAAGTCTTCTAGGGTTATTATCCAACTCATTAGGGTTTCTTCTTGCTTCCCGAAGTATTCTATCATTGTCGGGTTTACACGTGGAAGTAAATACCCCACGTAGCTACCATAATATCAACACTCCCTCCTAGCTAGGGAGGTATTACAGGTAATGGTCTTGAGCACAAAACATACCATTCACCCGGTAGCATCAACATAGTTATATAGACTAGATCATGACTAGATCATGAGCACCATCATCNCCCCAAGCATGGTCAAGTGGGTCAGTGTAAGATCCAAGCAGTCGTCAGAAATAAAAGGAATTAGATGCATACATTTGAAGGTTATAATGATCAAAAGTGACACATACCATGATTCTCGGACCAATTACCTCATGGAGCAAGAGCCTTCTTCGATACAAGACCAAGCCGATGGTGATGGATGTTGCTGCTGCTGACAAGATGAGTCTGACGAAAGAAGAAAAGGATGGGCCTTCCAGGGCCATGCTCAGGTCAATCCTTCTCTCGGTACTCCATGTCTAGGACCTGTGGGCCTCGAGACATGATCTCCTAGTTATCCCTAGAAATCGGGGATAACAGTGCAGACTAGGAAGAGTGAATCAACTAGTGGTACAAGTGACCAGGAAGAGTGCGGGAGTCAAAGCAGCTGACTTAAATGGCCAGTGCAGGCTTGAGGTCTGAGGACAGGCTGGATGGCACCTCAAATTTTAGTCCTTGGAGGGAGTGTATGACTTTGGTATTAGAGGAGCAAGGGTTATGGGAAATTGTTGAAGGGAAAGTAGCAACCCCAGTTGATCCAGTACAACTAGCAGCTCACAACAAGAAAGGTGTCAAGGCCAGGAGGATAATTGTGAATGGAGTCGAAGACCATATTATTCCTCATTTGTCTGGTAAGAAGACACTGAAGGACATGTGGGAGGCCCTGGTGAAATTGTAACAATCTGATAACCGGAGGAGAAAGATGTTGCTCAAAGGGAAGCTGGGAAGTTTGAATATGGCCAAGGGAGAGTCAGTGGTTACTTACCTCGCAAAGTTCACTCACATCAGAGATGAACTGGAAATTGTGGGAGAGGTCATGGACGAGACTGAATTGGTGAGGACAACCTTGAATGACTTCACCAAGCAGTGGGAAGTATTTGCCCGAGGAGTGGTGGCTCGAGAGAAACTCCCTGATTAGGAGAGGTTATGGAATGACTTCACCTAGGAGGAGCTAAGAGTTGATGCCACTTAGACTAGCTAGCCGAAGAGTGAAGAGGAGGGGAATGTGGCTCTTCATGCGAAGAAGCGCAGTGGAGGAGGCTCTAGGGACATGATAAAAGTGAAATGCTTTGCATGTTAGAAGACTGGCCACTATGCCAGCCAATGTCCCAACAAGGAGGCACAGGTTGCAGCAACAACATCTACTGAGATAGATGAGTTTGCAGAGAAATTCGAGGAGGAATTCTCTCTGGTTGCCTCTCTTTCGAGCAACAGTGTTGCAGAGTTGGAGGACGTTGGGGCATGGTTCGTGGACAGTGGATTATCTCTCCCTATGATGGGAATGAGGTTGGTGTTCCTTAGTGTTTCATAGACGAGCTCAAACTTGTATGTGAGGAGTGGGACTAGCACCATACATACAGTGAAGGGGGTTGGATGCGTCAAATTCCAGCTAGAGTCAGGTGGTTCTCTGGAGGTGGCTGAGGTGATGTTTGTACCAGAGTTGAAGGTTAATTTGCTCTTTGTATCAACTCTAGAAGATATGGGGTATGCAGTGATGTTCGAGGATGGACAAGTACTCATACGTTCATAGGGAGCGACTTTGGATGCAGCAGTGAGGCTTGGCATCAAGGAGGGTATAATGTACAGGGTGTTGGGTCAGCCAGTAGTTGGGTCCAAGGGGATCTTGGATCAGAGATCAATGTCAGAGACTGAGTCTTATGGACGAGAGGATTCATCCAAGACTGTCAGCTGGTATGACCTGACATTGATGGATGAGCAAAGCAAGATATCAAATCAGAGTGCAACAAAGGTAGCAAGAGGGTCTTCTAGTTCAAAGGGAGCAACTACAGCAGCAGCAGCAGATTCGATGGGGTCAAAGATTGATCCAAGTGGAGACACCTCCCTCGCTAAGAGGGAGTGTTAGTTTTGTAGCTCGGTAGGTGTCTCAGCTAGGCCTATGTGTCCTAGGCTAGCTGATGGACACATTAACAACTCAAATCAGCATGATTTATCTCAGCCTAAGTCTAACTTAGGCAATCAACAAAATTTCCGTGTGAGTGCTTTGCAGGGCCCAGTCTAGTGGGGCACACCACTTGGTGGAGTGTGGGGTCCAGCCAAAGGGGGGCGCACCTCCTTGGAGGTGCCAAATTGGCACATAATTCAAGGCTGAAAGGTGGCTGATTGAAGGATAAAGAGAGGGGATGAGGATGAACATGACACATTTTCTCATTTGTGAGGTTGAGCAAGTGAGGAGAAGAGGGCACTTGGGCAGAAGAAGAAGGGGGAGCAACTGAGGCAAAGAGGGAAAGTTCAGGGCCATCTTTTAGCAGCCAGTGGAGGCCATACCAGGTTCGTACTGGGCAGCAAAGAGAGGCCGATTCCAGGCAGCATTAGGGAGGGAGGAAGAGGCCGAGCTAGGGCCGAGTTTTCTCAGCCTGCTAAGGCCATATGCAGGTCGTACCAGCCAGCAGAAAAAAGGTCGTATAGGTCATACCTGGGCGGTACAAACAGGGCCGTACAGGGCTAGAAAGGCTGGGCCATTTTTTTTGCTGAGGAAAGAGAGGAAATTTGCTGGGAAATTCTGTAAGAATTTTCTGATATTTCTCCTGCTGTATTTTTTTCTCCTGAAAGCCCAATAAAATCCCCTCTTAGTTGGTTTTCCCCACACTGGAGTTTCCAGGGTATATCTGGTGTTTGTCTATTTTATGCTTGGTTTCTGTGGATGCTTCTGTTGTTTATTTTCTGATTAATAACTCAGCGGTAGGATACATGCATAATTTCTGAATTTATAACAGCAAGTATAAATTCTGGTTAAAGTAAAATTATTGGCATTAACATCATGTGTTGAGTCATAGAAAGTTAACACGAGACATTTCTATAGTGACCACTTAGGAAAAGTGGGAAATAATTCCATCTTGTAATTTCACTTGAAAAATAAAAGAAAAAGTGAAAGTCTTATTGTTTTGAAGTCAATTAGTCTTAAGAATCTAAATGAAATGTTCTACAAGTTCTAGAACAATAGTGACTAAGATTAGGATTTAATCTTAGCCGTACATCTCATGATTAAAATAGGTGGCAGATAGGATTGAGGAGATTAGTTATCTCTCCCAAAGCATAAAGAGGACAAGATAGGAGAAGTTGATCTCATATATGAGAAAAGAGCAAGAGAGTTGAAAGAAGGAAGAGTGCATTCAAGGAGAAGAAGAGCAGATTGCTAAAGAGACCAGCAATATACCAGCAGGCTATACAAGCTGTACCACTGCTGTGGCTGTCTTTTTCTTATGCACAAGCCATACACCTTCAGATCTGGCTGTACACAGTCTTCTGTGGATTGCTGGAGTGTGTTGTTGCTGTTGAGAGAAGAGAAAGAGTGGTTTGTTGTCCAGGAAAGGCAGAAACAAAGTACGCCATACTGTTGTAGCTGTACCCTCTGTTACACAATGTACACTGCTATTTGAGGCGATTTTATTGACCGTACAGAAGCTGGTTCAACCAGGGTGCAGAGGTCACCTTATAAGCTTTGATCAAACGAATGAAAGGCTGATTAGAAGGAGAAATCCCTGTGTATGTGTTTTATTTCTTCTGCTGTTCATATTTCAACTACTCTGTGATTGATGCAATGTTCAAAAAATTAATTTTCTTCTGTTAAATAAATTATGTTTTTGAGTTATTTAATGAGAGAACATTAGGACAGCAGTCACCTATGCTAGAAAAATTTACAACAATGAGGATGTTCATAATATGTTTCTCAGCCATGTGGGCAACAAGAGAGAGAGAACGAGAAAAAGGGAACCCTTCGCAGTGGTCAAGTTATGTACGACTCCAAATGAATGGTATGGGATTGCTGGAGATGTTTTTATTAACTCGGAAGATGGTCTACCCCAGCTTTGCAATTGTTGAGGGGACTTGTGGAGGAGCTGGGGCGCCAAGTTTTGAGCACTCAAGGAAGAAATCTTTCAAAGTAAGTTGATGAGTATGCAACATGGTTATTATGGAGACGCAATTGTTAAATATGGAGATTGTCTGGCAAAATACTGCAAGTGAGCAAGACTTGCAAGGGTGGCTGGAATGCTGAGTTTTGTAATCAAGGAAGACTCAGAATTTTTTTTGCAGATTTAATGTATCGAGGGGGAGTGTTAAAAATAGCAGTATCATTAAATATTCTTTTAAGATGCTATTATGTATTTGAGGAGTGTTTGTAACAAATAGTGTTTGTAACAAATAGTTTTACAACAGATGTAAGTCTAAAGACCACAAGTGCAGAAATATTTTAAATCAACAATCTTACAAAATTTCAGAGAAAAAATAAACCGACCGCTTCTATGCCTTTCTGCTTGGTCATGAACTTCAGATCTAAATTGCAGTTCACTGCAAAGTTCATATCCCTGTTATGGGGCCCTGTTGACCAGCTACCATATGTTATCCTGGTGCAGAACTTGCAATCCCAGAGGACATAGTGTACCGCCCTCCCCAATCTGCCTCTATGCGAGGAATGGAAACAGGACTCTCATGCCTATTACAACACCCATGGTTCCCCCATGGTTCTACAGCTCTTGTTGCCAGCCTATTGTGAGATTCAGCGATCTGCATCAGATCTACCTGCCACAGCAGAGTTTGTTGACCCCCTGCAGGATCAGACAACAGGTTCCTGGACCTGCCACTTCTTATCAGATCTGAGTTGAAACCACTTAGTATCCCACATACCAACCACCATGAAAATCTTTATTGTCCCTTGAACCAAAATAAACATGAGAAAAGTGAAGGTCGACAGGAAGGGCAGAAGCAACTATATGCACTCTATAATATATACACGCAAACTGAAATATGTTTTAATCAACTCCAAATATTCCCCTGCTGTTACAGCAATCATAGTCCCTTCTGGAAGATATGTCAATCTAGCGAATACAAGGAAGATCACAATGATGCTAAATCAGTAATATTCTTCTTATAAGCATAACATTGCAGTGATTTCCCTTTAAATGTAGTGCACGTGCAAGTATTGTGATTGACCTGATTATTATTGCTTATAAGTTATAAGATGCAGTAGTCCATATTGTGGTCAAGTTAAGAAATTTGGACTAGTGCAGAGATGAAGCAAGGTTCAAAACAAGGAATGGAAAATCCAAACATGTTGAAGTTAAGCATTTCATATTCTTTAGCACTTCTTCAGTTCCCTTGGAAAATTAAGACTGTTTGTAAAAAGAAATAAAAAATGATGTTTCCTTACCATTTTGGTAACCACTGAATCATAAACATTTTTGAACAAGAACGAGATATTCTAGATATGAAAATCTGCAATAGTAATAAACATTACCGCATCCATCGTGAACTGAAGTCCCATCCACTTTCAGCAGTTGTAGCAATCTCACGATAGAGAAGCCTTTTTTTGCTTTCTGTCAACCCAGCTGCTGTTTCCATGTCCTGCACATAAGAACAAGTTGGTGTAGTTTGATTTTGAAAGCCTTCAGATTTTACTGAAAATGGATAGAGAATTTATTGTTAAATCAACATGGAACATTAACAAATTCTACGAGACATGAGGCAGATCATTATACGTTGTCCCTTTTTAGAGAAAATATACTGGGATGCATGTCTTACAATTGTTGCAGATTCTGGTCTGGGAGTATCCCATCTTGCATAATATCTGCTTAAAGAGTGTTTAGCACCATGCACATCCCGTATTATAACTTTATGGAAGCCTACTTCAAACCAAACCAATTCATACCCTCAGAAACCACCAATAGCTTCCAAAAGATTCTGCAAGGAACTTTGAAAAATGATAGAAAACTAGAATCCATTTTCAAGAGTCTTCATTTGCGCTCGTGATTGGCATTGATGGTATAATTTCTATCAAACTTGATGATGATGTAAAGCATGCAAATTTAATCAATTGTTTGCAAAGAAATATTAAATTAATATAATATATTTCGGTGCTCATGCAGTATTTCCAGCATGCTAAAACAAATCCATGAGTTTATATTTAGATTACCTGAGTTCCAAAATTTGTGTTCCTGTAACAAAGTTGGGAGTGCCATTTTTAATAGATCAATATCCCCTGTTTTCATGTAAATGGCCCGTACCATGGCACTTAGGAGAGGAGGTTGACTACAACATAAACATCAACATACAGGATGTGAGTGAGAATGTAAACTGCATTGCATACTACTTGTACACAAGCTAAATACTATATACATGGCAAAGACAATAAGCATAATACCAACTTTAATTCCTATTGAGGCACTGTATATATATTAAAGAGGTTGATGGTAAATGTTATTTAGAATAAAATAAACTTCTTAATGAGTATGTAAGAGAAAATAAATATAAAAAGGAAAATCTCTGACAAAATAAAGTGAACCAGTTACAAAACCTCAACTGCCTCAAACACAGAATCTCTTAACAAGACATATCTAACCATCATGCTCTCTAAAATTTTAACAAGTCGCTTGTGACACAAGCAAATTGTCTTCTTCAGTTAAATGACTTCTAAACCTCTTTCCCAGTAGCAAATACTTGAACAAAACCATAGGCACATATGAGCTTTTACAAGTATAAGATATCAATATAAAATTTGTATTTTTCAGAAATCGTAATATTGGCAAGGCAGCAAGGCTACATCTGAATAAAGAGGAACTAATATAACTGGATAATCTTGGCATTTTGATTACTAACTGGAAATAGCCAGCCACTAGTCCACAATTAACAATATAACTAGATGATAATGGCATCAATGACAAATGATAGAAAATATTTGAGAGCACTACTATGTTGGATTTTGGAAAAATTAACAAAGATGAAAGACATAATAGAATAGAAATGGACTCGTGTAAAATATGTGTTCATTACAATGAAGCCATTTGAAACAATGGGAGTAATCCCTTTTTATTTCACTCACGAGTTGTACTACCCACGTGACCTAACTACCGTATTTAATAACACTATTAATTGTGTCCAATACATTGATATTAAATGCACCATTGCATTTATTACATTAAAATAAAGGACTTATATCATTTAGTTTTATAGGAGTGTTATAGTCCAACACCCCATCTTAACACTACAATACCAAATCCTGATTGATAACAAAACATAAAAGAAAAAAAATGTAGAAGTAACTTCACTCCTCCAAAGTTTCGAAGTAACTTTACCCCTCCACAGTTTAGAAATCACTTCACTCTGCCACAGTTTTGAAATCACGTGGCTACTCCATCAAGTTGTCTCATCACCCTCATAATAATACAATACCCATACTCCCGAATTCTTTGAATTATCAAGTTCACCAAGTCCTCGAATTCCCGAACTTCCGAATCAATAATATTCCCAAATTCTCAAATTTCCTAGACAACAATCCATGCTGAGTTAAGCCTTTTCTAATTCTCTTTTGTTTTGGAATTTCAACTACTTGAAGGAAAATACTCGCAATGATCAGTTAACTCAACTGGAGTGTGAGAGGTAGGTGAAGGCCAAAATTAGCCGCCAACACATGACTTGATGTTCAGTGAACTCAAGTGTGATGACTGGACCTGCTAAATATAGAAACTTCTAAAAATAGAATCCCGCTCCTAAATTTTAGGAAATTGTCCATATCATCTAGGATGACTGGGAGGCCACTACCACATGTCATTGTCTAAAAATAGACACTGCTAAAAATAGAAAGTTGTCTGAATACCCTTGACTTTATGCTCATTGATCTCGTCTTTCCGCAAGGGATCCGAATATGTGATCAAAACTGACATGTGAGCCCTGATGCTTGTTGAATTTTCACTATGCTAGGCTCAAGGATGAGGTTTATTTCATTTAGCATGTACTTGAACCATAAACAAATGCAGCTACACCATACACAAGTGCTGCAATAACCAAGATCACAAGAAGAATTACTATGCACAAGAACACAAGAAATATCCTAGGAAACCCTTCTACTCAAGGGAATAAAACCCAGCAATCCTTTATTATATTCTCAAGAGAAGATCCCCCAACCATAAACCCTACTACACACAAGAGGGTGCTTCTACAACCTTGAAACTAGCGCCCAAGAGAGGTGTGCACTTCAGCCTTAAAGGTAGGTCTGAAATTTCCAAATGACAAGTGACAAGTGTGTTTCCTCAATGGGGAAATCACCTTTATTTATACAAGACCAGACACAGCAATAGGTGTGTCTATTGGCACAACAGGGTCGACCTCAATAACTCGGAAATATAATTAATTATTACAATAAACCTTAATTATCTTTCACATATGGTGGGGCATGTTGCCGTCCTTATACACACTTGTAAACGTGGAAAAAGTCTCAATCCACTTAGTGTGTCCTTGGAGGCATAATGCCTAAATCCAAACCCATTGTCACCTCGATTTGGATTTCTTCCATCTAGGCTCACTCCTAGGGAAGCCAAGGGGGGTAGACCCTAGTTACTATGTGAATTATTAAATGAATTCTAGGAGTTAATTTTAGTTTGTTAAAGGTAGGGGGAAAGCTACCCTATATGAGAGGCAGCAATGCAATGCAAATCTTTAGTGAAAAGCATCCCTTTCCCTAAGTCAACTATGACTAGTGCCTAAGGTTGGGCAATGGGATCAATTAAGTTACAACCAAAGATCTAAGTACAAATGAACAATAACTTTACAAATTTAATGAGATACAATTACAACAATAAAGAATAGCTAGATGAGTTAGCAATATACAAAGATACAACTACTTACAGATTTACAAAAGAAAGGAAAGATGCACTTGTTAGATTTATTATACTTGTGAAGCAATAAATGAACTAACTACTCAATTGATTTTGCAGATAAGTAAAGGAGATAGCTCAAAGATACGTTTACCACAAAGTAACAACTCAGAGCCCAAGCTTGAAGGCCCCAAAGGAGAGGTGCGCAACTTCAAGGAGGGATGCTAAAGCACTAGTGCGCAACTTCAAGGAGAGCAAAACTTGACAAGAAAGCCACCAAGGGCACTAATGCGCAACTTCAAGGAAGAACTATTCAACCATCAAAATACTCAATTGAAATGTAAATGCTTGAAAGATAAAGCTTGAAAGTGAACTTGCATGAAAGTAGAGCACAACTTAGAATAGGTTATGAAATTAAAACTTAGGTTGTGTGAGTAAATTTTAAGGTTACTTGAATTACAGTGAGGCGAAGTTGCAAGCCTAAACTAGGTGACTTCCCCAATACTCCTACCGCTTTGGCCAAAATGATTGTTGGGTGCTCAATAACTTAATAAGCAAGGCAAACAAGGCCTTACCCTAGCTCCACAGGTCAACTCGGAAAACTTGGGCGCTCAACAAGGGGGACACCTAGTGTCATGAGATCATCCCTGATCTAGCACCCCAAGTAGCCTCCACAAGCCTCACTTTTGGTGGAGAAAGTTGTATCAGTAGAGGGTGCTCTAATTAATAGATTTATTGATCCTCCTAAAGCTACAAGTAGATTGATTTAGCAATTAAGATTATTTGTGTTGAGAGTTAGAAATAATAGATGTGCTCGTTTAACCATAGACAATATAGCAATATTGTCACCCAACCATAGGCCGAAGCCACCCCCGAGCACCTTAACCTTGACAGAGAATGATTCTGGAAGAAAACCCTAGGCCTAATAGCCAATCAATGTAGCGTACCTCTCTCCAAAGCTAGCACACAAGGCAGAAAGTCCAAAACATAACCAATAGAAAGTCTAAGCCTAAACCGAGAATACAGGTTGCAGTAGCTGCAGCTGTAGCTACTCTCCAGACTTGCGCACTTACTCAATTTCTGCAGTGCGCACTCTTACATTTATGCAGTTGCGAGATGTGTGTGTCAAATGAGATCTGACACCCTATATTTATACTATTCTCTTTAAGTTATCTGGGTTGACTTCTACTTTTGGAGGCTAATAACTCAATAATAAATATTCTCTTGAGCCGACTTCCCTCCTAGGGTTATTATCCATGCTTTAGGGTTTCTTCTTGCTTACCGGAATATTCTATTCTTGTCAAGGTTACACGTGGAGGTTAATACCTCCCGCAGCTACCATAATATCAACACTCCCTCCTAGCAAGGGAGGTATTGAAAGCAATGGTCTTGAGCACAAACATACCATTCAATCGATAGCATCATCATAGACATACAGGTTATCCCATGATTAGATCACGAGCACCCTCATCATTATCAATATCATTTGATAGCATCAACTGTATCATCTCTCGAAGCCATACTCCATCTGAGTAAGCAGGCATGATACTAAATAAGTCATTCACTCCACAGAGTGATGCAAGAACCATTCTTCTAATCCGAACATATGTCCTAGAAGAATAACTATTTCAACAAATGTTGGAGGCCACGCCATGGGCTACAAGGACTATTCTTCTACATACGTCCTGTTATCCCTGATTTTTAGGGATAACCAGGAGATCATGTCTCGAGGCCCACAGGTCCTAGACATGGACTACCGAGAGCAAGATTGACCTAAGCATGGCCCTAGAGGGCCCATCCTTTTCTTCTTCCATCAGCCTTATCTTGGCAGCAGCAGCAGCAGCAACATCCATCACCATCGGCTTGGTCTTGTATCAGACGAGGTTCTTGCTCCATGAGGTA
>SNQJ01S0012322.1:52117-72649 GCA_010110895.2 Picea sitchensis
TCCTGAAAACTGTTAAGTCTGTTGAATTTTGAATGGGACCTAAAATTCTACTTTCTCCATATGAAGTCCAATGAGGTTGGAACCACTCTCAAACATCCTGAAACAATTAATGGTAATGTTAAAAATTTAAGTAAAAGGATGAATTTAACATTACCATTAATTACCGGTTTGTTTTAAGGTTCTCGGAAATAGTTTTAATAGAAGATTTTTATCCTAAGTTCACGCACACTTTTTTCCAGCAGGCCGACACATTCCATAGACCCGCGACACTTTGCCAATTTCTCGCGAGATAATTAAAGTGTCGCGACACTTTCATTGTGTCAGATGTGTCGCGAAATTTTGTGAAGAAAATATCGTGAGGGTGAAAATGTCGGCGACATTTCCGATATTTCCAAAATATCGGAGATATATTCAACAGTGGTCTAAGGGACCATAAGCATTGAATGTAAACCTAGTCACTTGTCCATCCATGCTACTAGAACTTGAAACAGATGATGAACTTAAAATAACCAAAGGACCAAGACTTGGAACTATAACCAAAGGGGTTGAGGAAGGGAAAGATGATACCTAAGGTGCTAAAGTACTTACCACAATACTAGGAGTTGAAGAAGTAAATGGAAGAGATACCTGGACTGCTTGTAGAACAACTATACCCACTGTGAGGGCAGGACTCGTTGTAGGAGTTACGAAAGAACTATTCCGAAACAAGTGTTTTGGATCACTACGGGATGGGTAAATCCCTTGTGTGGGGTCGAACCAGGATGATCTGCGCACGGTCCCCTGTATCATGTGGAGTCGCCAGGTGAGCAAAATAAAGTAAAAAAATAAATAAAACTTACCGAATGTCGTTTACCAAGGCTAGTGTGTCCCCGGCAACGACGCCAATTTGTTAGCACAAATTTCTACCCTCCAATCTAAGCTGATATATGTGTAAGGACAACGGTAAAAACTTAGCTAATTGTCACTGACCAAACCCCTCTCCGTTTGGGCTAGTGCTTGCTAACCTCTGGGGGAGTCCCTAGGGACAATGAAGTGCCTTTCTATTGTCTTTAAGTCTGATTTCTGTGTATAAAACCTTAAGAACAACCGCTGATATGTCTTGGACAGCGTGCTAAATCTATCCAAAACACTTGAGAAAAATCACATATTCGCTTGGAGGGAACCTGCAGGGTTAGCACAATGATAATAGACTCGAAAAGAGGCAAAAAACTATTCAAAAGATCAGAAATAATTACAATGAACAGTTCATAAAATGACAAATCAGATCACAAATTTACTATAGTACCACCAAGAAAAGAGGTTTGAAGACAAACACACACTTCTTTATTGATCAAGCTTACAAGAGAGTTGATTGTGCCACACTTGGCAAGCCTACAACCGGTACAATAACTACTTTGCTCAGAAAAGAGCCACTAGACTAGAGATGAAGAGAGAGGAGAATGAGAGAGACACTAAGTTGTTGTTGCAATGAACCCAACAATAACCAATGACAAGCATCCAATATATAGCCAGTGAGAGCGCACATCCCAAGGGAGGAAGAGAGGACGCATGAGTGGCCAAGAATAGAAGCTAGGCGCATGATGGAAGCATGTGGAGAGGGAAAAGCAAAGTGTGAGTTAAAGTGCGAGAGAAGTAGGTAAAGAGTGTGGGATGAGTGAGTGTAAGTGTGAGTTCGAATGGAGTTAATGCGCATGAAGAGAGGAGAAGGAATGCACCCTATAGGTTAGGGAAGCATGAAAGGGAGTGAATGGTGAGTTAAGTGTGAGATAAGGGTTAGGTGAGGCGCATGGGTGCATGAGAGGGGCTAAAAATAACGACAAGTCCAAGTAACTAAGACATACTGAGAGTTAACTAGGGAATGTATCCACATGCATGAGAGAAGAGAGGGCACATTTAGGGATAGAGGAGAAATGGAAGTGTGAGTGAGAAAAGCGCCCAAGTCAATTGGAGTGTGAGAGGTAGGTGAAGGCCAAAATTAGCCGCCAACACATGACTTGATGTTCAGTTAACTCAAGTGTGAGGAAGATTATACGACTAAACTCATGCGACCCCCTTCCCAATTATTAATTATTCATCACATGCTCGAATATTGGGAATATGCACCCTGTGCTTAGGTGGATGCCACATCATTCTGTAGAGCTACCACATGTCGACCTTTGAGGGTGCCACTTGGCACTGCATGGGTGATGATTGGACCTGCTAAATATAGAAACTTCTAAAAATAGAATCCCACTCCTAAATTTTAGAAAATTGTCCATATCATCCAGGATGACTGGGAGGCCACCACCACATGTCACTGTTTAAAAATAGACACTACTAAAAAACGAAAGTCGTATGAATACCCTTGACTTTATACTCATTGATCTCATCTTTCCGCAAAGGATCCGAATATGTGATCAAAAACTGACATGCGAGCCATGATGCTCAACGTGCTAAAAATAATAAACTGAGCCACATCATCCCGGAAAAGATCCAAAAGACTCTGGATGTCTCAAGGATCAATACTGCGCTCTCATAATCTAAATCTGGGGCCTAGAGCAGAACCTGCTAAAAATAGAAATTTCTTGCATGTCGCCTGGAAAAGTGTCATCGGGCCTAGAATCCTACAAGGACTCATACTGTATGCTCAGAACTGCCCCAAACTATCAAGAGACCCACTCAAACCGTGTCTCCTAAATTTTAGTAACCCCTGTTATATGTATACATTTCTCTCAAAAATGCATGAAACTAAGTCAAATCTAACTCTAAACCAAGCAACCTTGTACCGATCATATACCTACCTCATGTGGGAAGCAACGTCCTGCTCAATATAAGTGCTAAACTCTGGGAAAATCTCAGCAGGCCAAAATATTGCATGCTAGCTCTTAACCCTCAAGATTTTCAAGGGTGAAAATCTAGGGGTTAACATGAGCATACTTGATGGAGGTTGGTTGTGGACCTGGACACATATGTTGAGGAGGTGTATTCAATCTTAGTGACCATATTGCCACACCTAAGAGGAACACTGAACACATGAGAGGACATGTGGCACACAATTAGAGGAGGAATGCCTTGCATGAGGACACTTGGATACCATTGTGGAAGAGGTGCATTAGACTAGCATCTCATTGGAGAGCACACCATCCTGGAGGAGGGGAGTTTGGATAAACCCTAGTATGACCTTATACATCCTTGTATTATAGAGCACTACATGTGGGATTGTCTTGTTGGTTATTTGTATGGACACTTGTTTTTGTTTTATGTTAGCCTCCCTTACCTATTGTATATATAAAGAGAGGAGAGAGCTTTGTCATGTCACATCATCATTGTACTACATTTTATCTTTGTATTATCTTGGAGTAGTCTTGTAGGGAGCCAGATGCTAAGGTTCATGAGGAAATCCTAGGAGAAGACAAGAAAAAAGAGAGATATCTTAGTTGTTCTTGGAGAGACTATTCTTGTGTGGTGCTAGGGTTTTCTCTTGTGAGATGTTGGGGTTTGTGCTAAGTAAACCCTAGAGAAGAACATGACATTGGAGGTGATGATGGATTTCCTTGTGGCTCTTGTTGTAGAGCTAATGTTTCTCCCCTAATAGAAGACATGGAGAGTGAAGCTAACACCTTGCATGATTTTGGAGCCTTGTTCTTGTAGGATGCATGAAGGCTAGGGAAAGATCATGGAGATCCTAGCTTGATGAGTCTTAAGCTTGGTGAGATGCCTTGCTTGGAAGAAGACTCGGTTATTGTATTCTTGATGTTTCATGGAGGTCTCGGTGCTTGTGTCGATGCAAGACCTAGGGTTTGAGGACTCAAACCGTAGGATGGACATGTAGACTTCGAGGTTAGTGCTAGAGTTGTCTTTCCATGTACTTGTGTGATGCAACATCGCTAGGGTTTGTAAATCCTAAGGAAGACAAGAGAGCTAATGTGGAGAGCTTCTGTGATACAAACTTGGTGTATGTGCCAAGGAAGACTTGCTAGTGTTGATGCTAGCATGTTGAGGATCTTTTGTGGAGTGACTAGCATCGATTGGGAGTGATTTCTAACTAGGGAGGAGTTGGTGGCTAGGGTTTTTTTATGGTTTCCTTAGCTGGGGTTTGAAAAGCTTGACTTGTACCAGCTTTGGGATAAAACTATGGTATGTACTTGTACTTCATCTTTTATATATATATATGAAATTTTCAGCTATCCACACTTTGTGTACTTGCATATCTGATTTTCAATGTATTTTATCTTCATTATTGAGTAGATTTCAGCCATTGTTCTTCATGCTGATTTGACATAACATATAGCTGAATTGGGCAATTAATTTAACATGTATCTTGAAGATAAAGAAGTAGAATTACTGCTGTAATAAGGGAAATCAGATCTGTTATATGCCTTGAAAAATGTGCCCTAAAGGCTGTAGCATTGTGGTATTGAAGTACACTCATATGGTATTTATTCTCTTGGGCTGCTAGGTGAAATTGGGTTGAAGGGAAATGAAATATAACTGCTGTAATTTAATATTTCAGATGAGCCCTAGGGTGAAGATTCACAAGGAATATATTTGGGAAACCTCAAGATTGAGGTGAAATTTTGGAAGTTGCATTAATTGCCTGATTCAAGAAATTTCTACACCTCCATGAACGGGTTATGGCCCCACTTTAATGACCAGGTTGTCCTTAGCTTCCTAGAAATATATAAAATAGAGTTGACTAGGTCGGCACTTAAGCCATAACCTAGTTATTACTTATTAGTGATACAATAATGAGGGCACGTAGCCATAAATGACCACAAGTGAAGATTACCATCATTTCAACACCCCCCTTAATCCGAGCATGGGGACATGAAGAAGGATGATAAAGCACAAAGGGAGTGGGCATACCCAATTCAATAAAAAGACAGTCATAGCCATAATCAGAGAGAGTGGGTTTGTGATGACCCAACTCAATACAAACTTGGAAAGGTTTATGAATCCCCAATAATCATCAACATAGAACTGCTCAACCCCTGAAGAAATGCCAGCACTGAACTGCCTATCATCTGGGGAATATGATATGGATCTGTCCATCAGATAAAGAAGTGTTGTAGAGAGGGATAAATACGACGGAAATAATGGACATTTAGTAAATGTATTGATGGATAAACTTAGCAAAAAATGCTTAAACACTCCAAACATCAGAAGTTTTGCAGTGGGTATCATCAAAGAAACATCAGAAATGACACAGACAAGTTCAGACTTGATAAGGAATAGAAAACCTATATTTGCAAGTATAGCCAATAAAAAATGTTTTATTTTTGCTTGCTAGCGTGTCCGTTACCTGCGGGACTAGCCTGTGGTCTAAGAATCCACAACCCAGGGGCATCTAAGCCGTCAAAATCACCCAGGGATTGCACCCAGCCTGGGCCACACCAACCCTTAACATGGCTGGATTTTTTTGGGTGTCTCCTCCTTACAAAACGAAACCCTCGAAATCCAATCGCGCTAGCAAGACTTGACTAGCCAATAACAAATGTAGAATAAAGGAAGAAGTTTAATTTTTCTCATAAAAGACAATAGGAGAACAAGGAAGTCAAGATATTTGTGTTATACAAGAAAAAGATGAAGCTTTGAAGCCCTCCTTGCATTATAGGAGTAAAATGTTTTTTCCAGTGCAAAGACAATCACAAGCGACATTCAGCTATAAAGAAATTGAATAATTTATCACTTCGTCAACATTTACAACTACCAGATGCACACCACAAAAGCCGAGATTATGGCATGTTATTCTATATTAGAAACTATATGCTAGTTCTTTGGCTGAGAAATGCAAGCACAGTTTAATCCTTCCTGTTATGTTGTTAATGAGAACAAATTATTCTCTTATTCAAAACTTACAACTATACTGTTTAACTCTTAGCATGGATATAATTAAATTTTGTGATCATGTTTAGGCCCAAAATTACTTTCCTAAAAAGGTGTCCACAGTGAAAGCCTTGAGAAAATTTTAGAGACATTCTATGAAGTTTGACAATGTCACAAGATTACAAATCAACTATTTGACAACAATCAGGCTAGATCAAAGGAAAGTTTTACTTACAGTAAAAAATTCCTCATAAAATGTTTTACTTGTGCTAAAAATCCCTGATAATTGTAAGATTGGAAAGGAATAAAAAAGTAATACCTTCTGTTAGTATAGTAAGTCCGCGCACCATTTAGGACAAATCCATATTTATGTATAAGTGAAACAAGATTGTTGACAATTCCCTTTGCTGTTTCATACATTTTACTGGCAAGAAGACCCCTGCATGTATTCAATGTTTTTATCAGAATAAATCTCTCGATGTCTTTAGACCTTCAAAACTATGCTATCCATTAAATTTCTCCTTACAAAATATGAAAAGCTTCACAAACCTTGGATAGATAATGACAGATAGTGGAACACCTTTCAAAAGCACTTTAGCCTAGGCTACAGACCTTGGGGTTGCTTGAAATATTAGAACTGTTTATGTCAAGCAACAGATCATAGACAGTATATAAGCTAAGGTTTGATGATTTTTGCATTGACTGAATGAACAATAATTTACATACTTTGTTTAGCAATCATATTAATTTACTGTTTATGTCAAGTGTGGGGTCTTAGACACATATATAAGCCAAAGTTTGATCATTATAGCATTTAATAGATTCAACTGTTGCCAAATTTGATTCAAACACCAAAGTTTGATGATTTTTGCATTTATGAGTTAACAATAATTTATATACTTTCTTTAGCAAACATATTAATTTACTGTTTATGTTAGTGTGGGGTCTTAGACCACATATATAAGCCAAAGTTTGATGATTATAGCATTTAATAGAATCAACTATTGCCAAATTTAATTCAGACATCATTGCCAGATGTTACTGAGCAACCAAATTTAATCTATATCAGGTTCCTATCTGTGATGGCAATCTACACTTCATTGCATTTCATGCTCATGAAATAGCGTGCCAAGTGCCGTAGAGAAGGTTTTGACTCACGGTCATATCTAGCTGATTTCCACAGGAATCAACCATTGACCTTACTCTGGTCCAGTAATGTACTTCTGAAGATATTAAGGTCCTGTATCACCTTGGTTCAAGATAAAGTTTCTACATATTGCGTGTACAATAAGCCAATCCAAAGACGGTCTACTTTTGGTATGCAAGAAGGTCACAAAAAATGGAAAATGCAAATATTTGTGAAATACTAAGTTCAAAAATATACAGAAAATATTGAAATATAGGAATAACAAATGAGATTTGTAATCCAAAAAATGTGTAGGGGGTTTGTTACTACGAAAAGGAGCAAATATGTAAAACTAAGTGCCTATGACAGATGCTATATGAAAAAACCGATCCTTTATATGGTTATATACAAATATTGTTAACTAGAATTTTGTCCTGTTTGACTGTTTTTCAATCTTACAAACGGATATTTGCTCAATGTTAGATTTGTATTTGTGTTCACCATTTTTGCAACAAAACACTCTGGTGGCAATATAATTGCTGAGAGTATCTTGAGGGAGGAGCTATGATAATTGCCTGACCTTAGTGAAATAGATTTATTGTTTCAATAATGTCCCTTTTATATTCACTTCATCGCGATGTTTTATTTTGCTGGTTTATGTATATCTTGATTGCCACGCCCCTTAGAAGTTCCCATGTGTTATAAATCACAATCTTGTTCACACATCACTCTCGAGTCTTGCCTGACTATCATGTTTCTAGTTAAACATACATAGCAATCTTTGAAATGGACATGTATGCTATTGCACTTGTTCTTGTGTGCATAAATTGGCATGGAATGAACAGGGATCAGATTAAATATACCGGATGAAGGGCATTCCATAAGCCAATTCCCATATAGATAGGGTCTCTCTTTCTTCAGGACATGCACAGGCAAGTTAATGGGCTTTTACCATTCACCCTTCACTTCCAAGCAGCTTTGTTGGATTCATTTCCGTAGGGATTTTGGAGAGTGCCCCAGGTCTATGTGCATGTGATCTGATTTTGCATTACAGAGGGTTGAGTTTGAATTATAAGGTTTAATTTAAAAGAAAATATGAAATTGATAGATAGATTATCCTAGAATTTAGATACATTTTTACTTCAAAAATTTTCTTGCTATTTTCGAAACCATTTCTTCACATTTCCCCATTTTCTACGGTTTCCTATGCAGACTACTCTAAAGGTTCTGATACCTTTGGACCCTTGCTATATCCATTCCTTCCATTTCATGTTTCTGGTTTCCGACACTTGGGACAGATTGTGCATCTTACATATTTTATGATACAATCATACACAATCTCCATGAAACTATTTCGGGTAAATTATTTTTCATGACCTCGAATCTAACCACGGGTGGTGACATAATTTATATTGCCTTCGATTGCTTAGTGGTTGGAGGAAGGTGAACATTGAGAGGTACCTGATTATCCAGTAACTGTCCCAGTAATAAACTTCTCTGAAACGTGACCCTGGGATAATCACACCCCCTGGTAAAGGAAGGAGGGTATGTTCATCCGGCCTTTCTGCGACTCTCTTGCCCACTTTCCTGCTCAATACATTCCACAGAGAGTGCACTTCCAAAGCCCATTTACGAACCTCCTGGTTCACGACTCCGGGCAAAAACCCCTCTGGCTCTGCGCTAAAATCTGGCGGGTCATTATTTACCAAATCGCTCCCCACCTCGCCAAAGTATTCCTTGAGAAACCTGTTGAAATCGTCTGTTGACAGAGTCTTGGCGTTTGGCAGGCCTTGAAAAGCCTGTCGAGTGACGGATAGATTGAAGAGAAGAGGCAAATCGACATAGTGCTTGGGGTCGAAATTGGAGGGGCCGAAGGTGGCGAGTGCGGATTGCTGGACTTGTTCCAGAAATAATAGCAGAGTCGAAGATGGTACCACAAGGCCACTCTCCTTGCTGCTCTCTCCCATTGCCACCCACATCAATAACAACAGACACAGAATAAAGAAGATGGGTGTATTAAAGGTGATTTTATGGGCCGAATTGGCTGACATTGGAACCCGTTTATTAACGTTACTGGTTTCCATTTGTTAGACATGGATTTGAGGTAATACTTATAATATCATGATTAGTAAGCTGCTAACAGTAGCTTTAATGGTAAAAGGACTCTTTTGAGTAGCTTGACTTGTGAAAGGAATATCTTGAATAGTTTCAGTGGTAAAAGGATTGTTTTGAGTAGCTTGACTTGTAAAAGGAATATCTTGAATAGTTTCACTGGTAAAAGTTGACTTGTAAAAGAACTATGTTGGTTTGATTTGTAAAAGGATTGTGAGTGTTTGAGAAGAGTAGGTTATTTTGATAAACAATTAGTAGTGAGTGACTTGGCTGTGGTGTTATTTTTATTTTATTTTTTGGGGGGTGAATTCAGAATGTAGTTTGTTTGTTCTTTGTTTATTCAATGTGTGAGTGTCAAGCCACATATAGTAACACATATAGTAATGGAGTGATTATGTGTGATTTAATAAGTGGATAAATTTAATTATTTTGATGCAAAATAAAGTTTAATTTTTTTTTATGTTTTATGAGGTGAAACATGATATATTATATAATTTCACTTGTCAAAGTTCCAAAAGTTCCAAAGACATAGTTTCTCCATGCCGAAGGATTTTGAGAATCTTTCGATGGACCTAATTTTTTTTTATGTTTTATGAGGTGAGACCCGATATATTATATAATTTCACTTGGCAAAGTTCCAAAGACATAGTTTCTCCATGCCGAAGGATTTTGAGAATCTTTCGATCGACCTAAAAAAATCCCAAAACAACTCAGAACTGTATCTTCCATGGATTTCTTAACCAAATTCCAGCGAGAACGAAAATTTTCAAACCGTTTTGAATAACCAATATAAGCCAAAGCAATAGATTAAATTTATCATTTAAATAGATAGTCCGTTTCTTTTTAATGGTATACTATTGAGACGACCCTGAAGCCCTGACTATTTTGTGGGGCTCTGATATTTATATTGATTTTTCTCTCAAGAAAGTCCATCGCTGAAGGAAAAAACAAACATTCGTTCAAAGGCATATGGAATGGACAAAATAATTCGTTCACAGGTATCTAAAAGACTGATAAAATAATTTGTTTAAAAGCATTTAAAAGTGATAAAAACGACGCCCAATTGGTTGCCTTGTTTGTGGTCGACTAATTCGCTTAAAAGTGACAAAAAAGACACGCAATTGGTTGCCTGCCTTGTTTGTGGTCCACTAGTGAACCATCTAAATGTCGATATCTTTACTTTTTTATTTTCCAACGAAATTTGACTTCAATTTGGTTTGACAATGACGAGTAAACAACCAAAGTTCAAACCCTCCGGCAAGTTCCCCTTGTTTTCTTTGAATTTGAAAATTTTTAATATTTTTGGGTCAAGACAAATAAACATGGGCACCGACCAGCTTGGGATATTATAATGAAAAATTTTATATATTACAAAATCACTATTCATAATGAAGTATACATGAATTTAAAAGGATTTGAATTTTAGTAGAAAAATAGCAATACACTTGCTTTATTAATCGGTAAAGCTTTTTTTATAATTTAATTTTTATTTGATTTGATCAAAGAATAAAGATGTACATCTTAAAATAATGACAATGTCAATGCTAAAGGAGTGTTAGGAGATAGAATTTTCCTGTGCGTTCTTAAAATGTAGATAATGTTGATTATGATCGGAATAATGCATTGTGTTTTTTGAGTAATTGTTTAAGTAATAACTAGGCAAAATTAATAGGACAAAGAGAGACGAGATCACAGCACAATGTTTTGTGGGTAGTTAAAGTTTTTCTTCATTGCCATGGTCTTTGATTCCGTCCTTCCTCACTCTTATGTGATCTATAAATATCGTTGACACCTAATTTACGAAGCCCTACTTCTTCACACTTAAATGATGACTCCAACAAAGCAACTACTCAAAACAGTGTTTTTCTTCAACCTTGACACAGGTTGTGTCCCCATGCTCAAGACTGCTCCTCCTTCTGAGATCTCATTGGAGGTAAAACCCCCTAAAGTTGCTCCCACCCCCCACCCCGACAAAAGGGGATTGGTTCTATCTAAGGTTCAATTATTGTTGCTTCCAAAGGTGTTGTTCAACCAAGTCCTACCGGGGCGCTACTAACATCAATAGTCTCAGGTCCTTCCTCATTTAGAGATATCATTGCAGGTTTCATCACTTTATCTCGATGCAAAGTGGTCTTTTGTGGAAAATCTTCTAAGGCTCCAACCACCAAACTCAATCCTCTAGTAACCAACCCAAATGAAGTATATTCCAACACCCATGGGTTGATTAACTGCTTCAACAACTTTTGGCCAATGTTGATTGACCTACACTCTAGGATCTTAGGTTCGTGGAAATCATTTATGCTCGGAGATTCTTTTATCCATCCATGTACCAAGGGATTCTTCATTCTAGAATTTTCAGACATTGAAGACAAAGATAAGGCTTTGGAGAATAACCAATGGTTTTTGGGCGGCATTGGAATGTTTGTGCACCCTTGGCAACAATGCTTTCATCCCCACTAAAAGGTTCTACTCGACCTCCTAATTCTAGTTAGGATTTTGAACCCCCTCTTCATTTATGGACTGCAAAGTTCGTTTGAGCGATTACGGAGTGTGGGAAAATTTATTTAGGTCCCTCCAAAGATTATAGTTGTGCTTAAAACCACCTACACAAAGATCTACGTTGAGGTGGCTTTAAGCTTTGGCCCACTAGAGGAAATTGCTTTGGATGTGAATGGCATTCTCTGGACCTAAGAGTTGGACCATGAGCAAGTGGATTTTAAATGCAAAGCTTGTTTGACACTGGCCACCCAGCTACCACTTGTCCAAAGCAAAGTCCTAAGGATGGCCTACTAAAGGCTTCAATCAAAATACAGAAAAACACTCACAAGCCTACCTAGTGGATTGGACATAGCAACATCACCTCATCATTGAATATGAGAAAGTGTAAGAAACCCCTATCTAAAACTATATGCATGTCTAGCTAAATAATGATTTTTTCAACATAAACAATCCAAAGTGGTTTAGCCTTGAATAAGTTCCCTAAAAACCGTTTAGATATTCTAAAGGATAGAAATTCTCAACTTCCTATGGGAAGCCCTCCGAGAGAGTTCTTTGAGTTCTGTGCTTCTCACTCTCACTGGGATCACGTGGATAATTGGATTGAAGTTAAAAGAAGAAAGAAAAGAAAGATAGCACTCCAATTGGGACCTCAATGATAGAGGCTAATCCAATTACAAGATGTCAAAGTCCTTTATGCCAAGAAGAACTTTGATCCAAGCTTAGAAGAGTTTTTAGCAGAGGAAAAGTTCAAAGAATTGAGATCAAGCAAGACATACTAAGGTTAGCCCCGATATTAACAGTAAACAGTCACATCCCAATAAACTAAACAGTCCCACTCACCACAGAAATCCATAAATCTACATTGAGAAATCAGATTACTAGGAGGAAAACCCACTCTACAAAATAGATGTAGTCTAAACGTTCTAAGTTTTGGCTCTTTTCCAGCCATATTATCCATTTAATTTTACCTGAAATCTGGCGAGAAATTGTTGGATCTGCAGATTTGAGTGGTTAAATCTGTATAATCGGTGTGCCCCTAGGGTTTTTCAGCAAAGTGAATCCATTTATGCATTCAGAAATGCAATTTAAACAACACAAAATTGTGATTTCGCCCTAATTTATATCACCAGATTCCGACAAAAAATACCAAAACGTAGAACATTTAGACAATGCCTACAAAATATTCCCTTTTTGTCTTTAGCCATAATACAAGTGAAACAGATGAAAGATACGCTCTCCACTATCTCAATCCTTCTAATGAGTATCCTTTTCAGTGGCGTCCTTTTTATCTTCGCTTTTTTCCTCTGAATCACTTGTTTATTTTCATTCTTTCACCCCGTCTCCTGTCTCGCTATATCCCACTCCCTTTGCTTTCCTCCATCCGTCTTATTTGATGTTGCTGATGTCTTCTCTCCCTTACCCCTTTCCTTATTGTGGGACTTTTCAATGTCTTCTAGTACTAACAAAATTTTCCGTCTACCCTTGTTCACCCAACGTCTCGAGGTAGACCTGATCTGGTTTTTCTTGGCTTCCTGAGTCTATTGTCCTCTTCTATGTTGTTGAGTGTGCTTTTGTCGTCTCGAGGATAATAGAATTTTGTTTCTCAAGGATGATAGATTTAGAATGTCATCCACGACAATCCAAAATTTTCATATCCCATTGCCGAATGAATGCCCTTGTTTCCTCTTATAAAGGTTTCTCAGCTTTCTGAAATGTGAACCCATATAAACATGATTGGAACTATCTCATTACTATTCTCATCCTTGTTTGTACCTCCCCCACAGTTGTAGGTTCCAAGGCAGGCTACTAAATGTACCATATCCCCCAACTGTCCTGGCACAAGGTGCTCCTGTCCACTGTAGTGTTAAATAAGGTCACGTGTCTTTACAGTCTCTCGCCAAACTGTCTGTTTCTTATTGCTCAATATCTTATATTTCCTTCATCAAGAATGCTCGTCCTGATTTACCCCTTGGATTTTCATGAAGTCAAACATGGTCTGCATAACTTTTATTCTTGGTCTCAACATATGTTCAGCAATCAATGTGAACTCATTCATATTTTTTCAAAACGTTTCTTATTTTTCTCATACCTTCCTTCATTGTGATTTACCAGGTCAAACTGATTCAAAATTAGATTAAGTTCCTCAATGCAGAACATCATTTTCTTCATGTCCAATCTCACAACTCTATTGTGTCCTTAGCTCTCGTCTCCCCTTATCCAAATCTTCCATCGTTTGACTAACTCGTACAATATGGCCATCTATTAGTATAGTGAATCTGCGGACCACTTTGGACTAATCAATATGTTTGTATAAGTGAAACAAGATTGTTGACTATTACCTTTGATGTTTCATGCCTCTGCATGTATTCAAGGTTTATATCAAAATAAATCTCTAAATGTGTCTAGACCTTCAAAATTATGTTGCAAAAGCTTCACAAAACTTGCACAGACGATATAAGCAAACATTTCAAAAGCACTTTATCCTAGTCTACAATCCTTGGACTGCTTGAAATACCACAGAACTGTTTATGTCAGGCATCGGACCATAGACAAAGTATATAACCTAAGGTTTGATGATTTCTGCATGGACTGAATTACCAATAATTTTCATAGTTTCTTCAGCAATCAAATTAATCTACTGTTTATGTCAAGTGTGGGGTCTTAGACCACATATATATAACCCAAAGTTCGATGATTATAGCATTTAATGGATCTAGCTATTGCCAGCCACCATTTGCCAAATGTTATCGAGCAACCAAATTTAATCTATATCAGGTTCCTATGTGTGATGCCAATTGCACTTCATTCTCACAAGTGCTGTAGAGAAGATATTGCCTCATGGACATGGCTAGCTGATTTCCACAGGAATAAACCAATGACCCAGAATACTACTTTTGAAGACATTAGGCTCCGTATCACCTTTATTCAAGCTAAAGTTTCTAGATAGGGCAGGTACAATAAGACAATCCAAACAACGCTCTACCTTTGGTATGTAGGAAGGGCACAAAACATGGAAAAGACAGATATATGTGAAATACCAAGTTCAAAAAATACAGAAAACATAAAATATAGGAATAACATATGAGATTTGTAGTCCAAAAAATGTGTAGCTAATTTGTTACTAGGAAAAGGAGCAATTATGTAAAACTAAGTGCCTATGATAAATGCTATACGAAAAAAATGATGCAGTTATATAGCTATAGAAGATGTCCTTATATAGCTGTTTCTACAAACATATATTGTTTCCTAGAATTTTGTCTTGCTTGACTGTTTTTCAACCTCAGAAATAGATATTTGCCCGATGCTTACAAATCCCTTGACCAAGAGAAATCCATTGATTGTGATGTTATCAATTTGTATGGATGAGGAAAGATGTCCAATTGTAAACAAGTCATCAATAGCAGCCAGAGACGCCACACTATCTCTCCAACATNATATTTGCCCGATGCTTACAAATCCCTTGACCAAGAGAAATCCATTGATTGTGATGTTATCAATTTGTATGGATGAGGAAAGATGTCCAATTGTAAACAAGTCATCAATAGCAGCCAGAGACGCCACACTATCTCTCCAACATATGTAGCCAGAAGGAAAAATGGAACACAAGCAAAACATGCTGGTGAACAAACCCTAAGACGCCATGAAAAGGACATACCCAACATGCAGCACAGGAAAAATCAAGGACAAATTTAAATGAATTTATCCACCTAGTTAAAGAGATTTACAAAAATTATTACACTCAAAATTACTCAAAAATCATATAGTAGAAATCCTAGAGAATAGAAATGACCTAACACATATTCATGGCACAAAATTGTATCTTATAAACTGATTTGATCTCAGCATATATATATATGTGTGTGTGTGTGTGTGTGTGTTGTCAATATCTATTCATTCAAATCAGATCTGAATCTGATGCAGGAACATTGCTTGTCAAATCTGCAGCCTCTTTATGCCTTTCTGAATCTCCTGCCATCTTCCGAGCTTGCTTGGATTGATTTTTCCACTTTAGCCTAGAGATCTTCATCACATGAAGCATTTATTGTTCACTTCTAGAGATTTTACCAATTTTCTGAAACTTGTAGCCTGTAGGGATTCCTAGCCCTATAGAGGCTATAAATGACCATCTTCTCATAGTGATGAAAAACTAAAACTTGCAAATCTTAAGAGGCAAGGGATTAGAGTCACCATTGAAGGGCTCTTTGTCTTAGAATCTTCGTTGTATCCTGATTCCTGTGTTTTGCGCTTTCACCAAACTAGTTTCAACTTAGAAATTGGCATAGTTTCAACCATTCTTGGAACAATGACCTAGTTTGAGCAATGTAGACCTAAACTTTCCTAAGTAGATAGTGATGCATGTAATTGGAGCTGAGATATTAATCTGATACTCTGGGTTTAGACCAAAGGCCGCTGAAATTTATTGCATATTAGATTCCAGAGTAAGCAAAAATTTGTCAGATTTATATTTGAGTTCACCCTTTTTGCAGCCAGACACTCTACTAGCAATATATTTGCTGACAGTGTCGAGAGGAAAGAGCTATGAAAATTGCCTAACCTTTTCTTTTTGAAAAATGTCTTACAATTTACAAAAAGATATTTACAAACAGCAAACCAAAAAGTGGAAGGGTATATATAGATGAAAATTGCCTACCTTTTCTTTTTGAAAAATGTCTTACAATTACAAAAAAATATTTACAAACAGCAAACCAAAAAGTGGAAGGGTATATACAATGCACATTATGCCCTCTTCCAAAGAACTACATGTGCTGAAATAAAATTCAAAAAAGCTACAGAGTCTAAAGCTTGAGCATCTTTGAACAACATGGCTCCCTTGGTCAATAACTAGTGATGTACCTCATCATGCCACATGGAAACAAAAGTGTATAGAGAGCTAACCTCATTCTCAAAAACAAACTTACACCAGATCTTCCACAGGGTGAAGAAGGCAAAAAATCTCAAGCACTGCCAAATCCCAATGAAGGATGAGACAACCAAGTAACTAAAATTACCAAACAATGTAGCACACCAGTGAATATGGCCCTCAAGGAGAACAGAGTAATGGTCTTGAATGAATGCCCAACAACTCCTCGCAAATGGACACTCCCAAAAGATGTGCTTCACCATCTCAGAACAGTGACAAATAGGTCAAAGACCATCAGAAAGCCCACTCTTTGCCATTCAGGGCCTTATAAGAGGGGATCCCCTCGATAACAAGCCAGGGAAATAATCTCAATTTATAAGACAATCAAATGGACCAAACACTATGAAGGATGTGCACCAACCTATCCTCCAAATCAACTGACACCCATTTCACATTGAGAACCAAGGCTAGCAGATGTCATTGACGCAACAACAAATAAAGTCAATGTGAATCATACTACTGCAATGGCTTACCAAAGCTCCACCCCCAATCCCTCTAAAATGGCCCTAGCATTTCAATGTTCATTTTGAACGGATCCTACTAGGAAATGAGCCCTACCAACTCCATGTTCGAATGAGTATTAGGAAAGAGAAGTCCATACTCATGTGCCAAGAACCACCAATCTCTCCAAGAATAAATAGCAACATCCCACAAGTCTCCCCAAAAGAATATGGCTTTCTTGCTCAACCGGCGACCCTAAAAACAAAGCAACTCTGCAAGGCAAGCACCTTGAGACCTCCAACTCCAAATGGGGCATCGTGCCAAATCCCAACCTACTCTATTTCCCTCAATATTCCACCTAACTAAGCCCACCACTACTTTCTACTCTAACCAAATACTCCTAAATATAAGTGATTTTGTTACAACAAAATCTAGCACCACCATATGATGTAAAGTCCCAACCATCAAGGGCCTAGTCTTATGCAACTCAAGAAGGCTACCCATTGTCACCAAAATAGTTCTTCCTCTCACTTTTGGTTGGCTCTTCTCCAACTCAAGGGGGGGATTCCCTAAGGATAGGATTGCTAAGGCTATAGAGTGGAGACACAAGGTCATATATTGAAGAGTTAGCCTAAGCAAAACGAGTGGTAGTAGTATTAATGGAAGAATGAATGGTGTGCACATGAAAGATGAAGGAAAACCCCAAGACCAAGTTCCTAATCACACCTTGGGAAAATGGAGTCAAGGAAGGATAGATCTAAGAGGGCAATTTCAATAAAGGGATAAGACTACAAGGACCACATATGCATGCCACAAGAACTTAAAATTGCTGAAAATGAAAGTAAAAGAATGCTAGGAGGGCCTTAAAAGTGCCACATGAAAACTTTTGCTAATCAGGTGTGTCGACCATGGAGCATTAGTGTAGCAACCACTCATGTAGATGTAAGATGCAAGAGAATATTCCATAGATAAAACAACAAAGGTTTAAGGAGGGAGAAACTCCTCACATAAAATCCTTCCAACGTGGTAGATGTACCCTTTCCTTGGCCTATCAATAGAAAGTACTAGCAACTCTACAGTCATAAACAACAATTAAAAACATTACATCAATAAGCCTCACATATACAAGATATGATACCTCCAATCCTCCATCAAGCTCCAAGCATATGATGTCCAAATGTAGTCCAAGTGGAGAGTTCCTCAATCCCCCAAAGTCTCAACCACCATTACAATGGAGAAAAAGCTCCACTTTATAGAGTGAGTCTTTTCTCTCATACAATAAACAAGTATTTTTTGCTAACTCCATGAAAAATCAAAGAAATAATAAAAACTTGGAGTAGAGAGATCCTTTCTCAATACATGGTTGACCAAGTCACAAGATGTGGACACAAACCTCTCAAAGAGAACTCTCCCTGATCCAAAAATAGGAAAGAAATTACATCAAAAGTCTCCAAGATAGGGCATACAACCAAAAATAGGCATGATAACTAGGACATGCAAAAGGTCCACAAGGATTTGCCCTCCATGAATGAATGCATGCAAAATATAATAAAATAACGCTCAACCTAGGAGGATGTGCTCAAGGGTCCACCTAGAAAGGCTCACAAAGTTTTCCTTCCATGGTGCATAAGAATGGATGCATGCAAAATATAATAAAATAACGCTCAATCTAGGAGGATGTGCTCAAGGGTCCACCTAGAAAGGCTCACAAAGTTTTCCCTCCATGGTGCATGAGAGATAACACAATAAAATATTCCTCCTACCAGAATGCTCCATAACCAATCTCCAAAAATAGCAACTGGTCCACAAAATGCAAGTAACCAATCCACATGTATGAATCCCAAGGCAACCAACTCCATGGATGAATGTGCAAAACGTCGATTAGATGGAGCACTCCACAAGAAAGGAAGTGGTCAAATCCCAAAATGGAAAGTGGACCATCTCCAACAAGACAAATCCAAGGAGATAAGGGCGAATTAGGGTTTTGACAATGTGAAAACTCCATGAAATAGTAAAATATATACCTCCATAAATAGCAAGAAGTGTCCCCACAAGTGTATCCTCCAAGATAATGCTCCAATAACGAAAAGAAGACCAAGCAAGAGCATGCAGTGTGCCACATGTGGCCCTCCAAGTATGCCACATACCTCTTAATAAAATCCCTCCATAACCACCTCAAATAAAACAATATATGTGCCAAGTCAAAGAGGTGAGGGTGCTCTCCAATGAAGGTTCAAAGATGACAAGTGTAGACGAAATAACAATGCAATAACGATGAGAAAGAACCTAGGAGAGGTGAACCCTAGAAAATTGTGTGATGTAACTCCCTCAACCACCCAACAAATAATAAAATATCTCCATGTGAAGTGTGCCCTAGGAAGAAGTTTCGAGCAGGTTAGAGTGTAGACCTCATCAATTCCCATGCCAAAACCATGTGTTGTTTCCCCATACTATCAACAAATCCCACCAAATGTGCACAAGAGAAAGTGTTCCTTAGGAGAATGTACCAACCTCCCCAACAATAAAATAAATCATGTAATCCTTGAAATCGTACCCAAGATGGGAGCTCTCCATCAAAATCCCAAATCTCCAAATAACCCCTCCAAGTGAAGTAGGAGATTCAAGCCATTAACCTCCAAGGTAATAAAATGGATTAATTTAACCATTGAATGGTTAAATCAACCTCACATACCTGCACAAAGGTTAAAGCTCAAACAAAACCATAGTCCAACCTCCCAATAATCACCATCTGATTAAATCAACATGAACATGTGTGCCAATGAGGGGGGGCGCACTCCAACAAGTGTTGTACCATGAAAACAAGTTGTATCTCCTAGCAATAATCTCACCAAGATAACAACAAAATGACAAACTAGAAGCTCCACCTAGGTTTGAACCTAGGGCACACCAGCAAAGGACTATAACATTATAAAACCTCATCAAACCTTAGAAAAGGTTTGATCATCAAAGATGTATGTAGTACCCCCCACTCTAACTCCAACTTAGAAAAAAGTACAGTCATAAGGCTACTAACATCATCAAACACATTTCACATGGGTGATGTCTAGCAAATGTTAGAATGTTAAGTCATATCATCTAGGGAAATCCCATCAAGGTAAAGTGCACTACCACAACACATCCATCTAACCACATCAACATCATAAGAGAAGGGGACAATAGAAATGCTAACCCATCCAATCATCAAGTATGTCCCCACCACACATCAAACATAAGAGGACCATGTAGAACACCCCTCTTGGTGACAAACAACATCATCACATCAACACACCATGCAAAAGTCACTAGGAAATCCCAACGATGTCATGAAACATCAACCTCCTAACACCATCATCTAACCCCTTGGGAGGCTAGAACCATCATCCATATCCAAGATAAACATATCAATAAAGATAAGTTTCCCATTCCCTTCATTGATGAATTGTTAGATGAACTACATGGAGCAATCTATTTTACAAAATTGGATCTTCGTTCAGGGTATCATCAGATTAGAATGAAGGAAGAAGATATCCCAAAAACAGCATTCCGAAATCATGAAGGCCATTATGAATTTTTGGTCATGCCTTTTGGCCTTACAAATGCACCTTCCACATTCCAAGGGTTGATGAAT
>SNQJ01S0012322.1:98569-121422 GCA_010110895.2 Picea sitchensis
TAGGTAACAAATACAATGATTTTTTTTTAATCTATGTGCCATGTTAAAAATCTTATTAGAAATGAGACAAGAAAAGGAAATGAAACCTAACAGAGAAGTAGATTTAATAGAAACAACAAAACCATTTTCTTCATTACACCAACTCAAAAGTCTTATCATAAACAAGTTTCTTGTGCAATAAGATTGAATCATACTTGATATTGAACTAGTTAACAGAGACTAAATCTAAGACAAACTAAATATAGAAAAGGTAAAATGAGATAACATGTTTATGAAAATAAACATTGAGTTCTCAAAGAAATGCAAAAGAAGAAGAAGAAAAATATGTCCAAATAAACATAATCAATATTTGAAACATCAAATGGAAAAAATAATAAAGATCATAACATGAAAGAGAGTAAATTGTTTGAACACAATTAGAAAAAATAAAAATAAAATGCACATTAGAAACGGTTGTTGAACAACAATTCAAAAACAAATACAAGATATAGCTATTTATAATTGTATGATATGCATCAAACTTACTTCAAAAATGTCATGATACAAAACAAACATGCATGCATATTGTAGATTTTAACTTTGTACAATATTTTACTGCAAATAGATTTTCAATAAAAGAAGATAAAAGATACAATGAAAAATACACACATTACACAGAGATTTGTCCCCTGGAAACCCAAACCAGGAAAACCAACATATTTTATATTCATTCATAGTGATACATTGTTTACAATACAATATACATATAGGAGCCAACAACATCCAAAACCCTAACCCAATGACCTGGATTAGTCAACAAGCCTAATTCCTTAACCGGAAATAGAAAACCATCCACAAAAACCATGTGCCGAAAAACCTCCCAACAATCGACACTAAAATTGAGGTGACGCGAAAAACGAGGAAAAAATGTGACACGTTTCCCGAGGAATTTTTTTTATTGGGGGGCCGTCAGGCCCCTCACGCAACATAGCATACACTATATCTAATCGTGCAAAGCATATAACACATACCCAACATTCTCCCATTTGTTGTTTTCTTTGCATACATGGGGTTATAGGGTTACATGGTCAATAATGCCCATGGATCCTCTACACCAAGAGAACTTCTCAGTGCTCACAGATTTTGTTAATGAATCTACAACATTCTTCAAAGTGTCCACCTTCATCAACAACACTTTATTTTCTTCAACCATGTCTCTCACAAAGTGATATTGAATATCAATATGCTTTGTCTTTGAATGATAAGCCAGGTTCTTCGCCCGGAAAATTGCACTCTAACTGTCACAATCTATCCTTATTGCTTGTTATACCAACCCAATACCTGAACACAATATTTGTAACCATACTGCTTCCTTTCTTGCTTGAGTGGTTGCCATGTATTCAAATTTTGTAATTGAAAGTGCCACTACAACCTGTCTTTTTCTCATCCAACTGATTGCTCCTCCAAACAGGTTAAACACATACCCGCTTGTAAATCTCCAGCCCAATCTGCATCCGCAAAGTCATGTATGTCCAACACTATTTCCAATCCTAGTCTTCCTTTGTAGCAAAATCCATAGCTAGTAGTGCCACACAAATACTTGAAAACCATTTCTACTGTTGTCCAATTCTCCTTCCCTGGTTTTGACATATACCTGCTCAAAACTCCCACTGCATGTGCAATTTACGATCTAGTATAGACCATTGCATACATCAAACTTCCAACTATACTCACATATGGAACACGAGACATGTCCTCCTCCTATTCCTGTGTCTTGGGACACTGATACGCAGATGATCCATATGGATATCAGTGGCCACCCACCTTTTCCAACTGGCTCAAAACAATTTTCTGGCAATTTTGGTAATTTACTATTTTTAGCAATTTTCACTTCCGGAGCCGTTTTGAGGCCCTAAACGATGTTTTTTTCCTCCCTCTCTATTCCCGGTGGTTCGACACTGATAATGTTGTGCATGATCCATAAGGGATATCGGGCACACCCACCTTTCCAACCGGGTCAACACTCTTCTCGCAATTTTTGGTAATTTACCATTTTTAGCAATTTTCACTTCCTGAGCCTTTTTGAGGTCTTAAATGATGTTTTTGGGGAAAATAGGTTTGCAATAAACAAGTTATTTTGATATTTCAAATAAAATGAATCTCCTCGACAATACATTTCCAACAAGCTATCATACACCTAAAACTAAGATCACATGCAAAAGGTGTACGACTGGAAGTTGCTGTACTAACTTACCCACATGACTTTTGGGGCCCACATGACTTTTGGCCATCTCCTAGGGTTAGGTTTTGACTAGGGTTTGACATTCCTTTATTGTAAAAGGCCTTGTGAGCCTCATTTTAATCATCTTCTTTGTGAATGAGCGTAACTGGTCACATCTCTTCTCGAGATAATCCACCACCATTCCAAAAAGCTTGTTTCCTCATTTATTTTACAGCTTTCAACTTATTTCATTATTGAATAGAAAACCAGCTTTTAATCAGATCTCCGCTATTTTGTGTTAAGCACTTGTTAATAACTTGTATTCATTTAGTTCTCGGCCATAAAATCCTGACCAACAAATAACTTTGCATATAATTCAATGTGAATAGGGACTCGACCAAATTATATTCCTGTATGTTAAACCTTTGCAATATTGTTTCTACATATTTTCTCTGATTTAAACAAAGTTTCATGTTTTCCCGATCTCTTTAATTTCCATGCCCAAAATGAAATTTGAAGCACTGGATCCTTCATGTCAAATCTAGAAGACACTGAGTTTCATCCTCGGATAATCTCTGTTTCTATCAACAAATGGCATCCACACATACAAGACCAAATAAATCAAATGATCACCAATTAATTTGTAATACATAGTGATCCTCACTTTGTGAAGCTAAGTCTTCCACCCATATAATATCAATTTTTTTATACCACATCCCAGGATTGATTTAAACCATACAAAGACTTTTTCAACTTGCATACCAACTCCTTCTTTCCCTTCACAGAAGAAAGCCTTTTGGTTGTTTCATATATATTTCTTCTTCCAGATCCCCATGTAGGAATGTTTTCTTCACAACCATCCACCGTTTCACTTCAAAATCAAATGCAACAACAAAAATAACATAAATCTTATAAACGTTAACTTGAAACATAAGAAAAATTCACCAAAATCAATTCCTCAACCTAAGAATAACCCTTAGTTACTAACCTAACTCTGTATTTCTCCACTTTGCCTTTGCATTCAACTTCTTTAAATACCCATTTACAATTAATGGGATTTCTTCCAAATGAAAACTCCACTATACCAAGCCTCATTCTTATCTAAGGATGCCATTTCTTCATCCATGGCCTTTTCTAGAGTTTTCCATCCCATGAATCTACTACAATTCCTAACGGTTCTAGGATCATCATTAGTAAAAGACAAATCGGAACATAAATCAGATGGAGTATGCCTTTGGTAGCCTTCTTTTCTCGAACTAATCTCCTCAAATGGAGTATGAGGATCTTCTAATTCTGATTCTTCTTCTTTTGTAGAGTCTGATTCATCATAATTTAAATCAAACTCTATTCTCTAGTTCTTCCTTACTTAGGAATTTTGCTTAACAACATCCTTCATTTCTAAATACCAAATTTCTAGACCATACACAACCTTCTTTAGTTTCCAGCTCCAAAGATTATAACCTTTGACACCATATGTATACCCAATAAAGATACACTTTTCAATCCTTCTTATCTAGCTTACTTTGTTTTCCTTAGAACATGAACATAGGGCCTCACATGTACTTCTCAAATAATGCTTGAGATGTGTGAGAGAAGGTTTCTTACCATTCCATACCTCTTGTGGAGTCTTGCTTCAACATTGATGAGGGTGATCATTGACTAGGTAACATATGCAAGCATCACTCACCTTCATATACCTTCCCTAACCACACCACCTTGACCCATTTCTTTCCATCAGTCATAAGCCCATCCTTTCTAACCTATGCTAATGTATATGGAGTAGTCAGCCTTCTATACCGCGAGACTTATTACATACAATTGTTCAAAATTCATTCCCTGCTTTAACCTCCTCCATTATCTCCGTCCTCAACACCTTTACTGGTTTTCTATTTTATTCTCAACAAGAGCCTTAAAATATTTAAACTCTTCAAAGACTTCTAGATTTCTTCCCCGAGGAAATATATCTATATTCCTCGACACCATCTATAAATGAGACATATAGTACATATTTTCCCAATGATGGAACTAACACAAGTCCAAACACATCATTGTGAACTAGTTGTAATTCCTTCTGCCCTCATAACCCGTGAGGGGAATTCAATTCCATCTTTTGCTTTCTTCATATATACACAATGTTCACAAAATCAAAATACTTAGAGTAAAGCTAGACATACCTTCAACCATCTTTACTGTAGTAGTCGAAGACCCTTATCTTTGATATGCCCCAGCCTTTGATGCCACGACATATAACCTTTTCCAAAGACTGTAGGAGTTCTTTCTTTCAACTCCAATATCGAAATGGAACTATTACACCTATCATTAATAGTGCTCTTAGAAGCTATATAGAGTTCCAAACCTAATTCCCTTCAACAACACCATTACCTTATACCATTTTGTGAGTTTCCTTTTCAAATATTATTGTTACCCCTGCATCTTCCATTTTAATTATAGAAATCAAATTTCTCTCGGCTAAACATAGATGTGCGTAACACTGTGTAGTGTTCAAATCTTCCTATGAGAGCCCTAACTGAATTTAAACCCTAGATCAAGGTTTTATTCATCACCTAGGAAAACATTACTTTCATCATACCTTTCATATTCACGTAACCACCCCCGTGGGAGTCATATGAAAGGATGCACCGAAATAACCAACCATGCCTCTCATGATCTCAGACAGGAATGAAGAAGGGAAAGTACACATCCTCCTTCTTCCTTGGAGGTATTTTATTCTATATAAGATTTCTCATCCCTTCTTTTTCTCAATTTTGGATCTACACTGGCTTCTTTGTAGTGCCCTTCTTTCCACATCTCCAACATACCTTTTTACAAACTTTCCCGAGATCTCGACGTTCCTTATATCTATATCTCCCACTTGAGGACTTAGATCTATTTCTTTCCTAGGAGCCAGCCCTTCAGAAATAATGCATATGTGCTCTATCCTTCCATGCCCATATCATCTCCTCCTATAACAAGGATGAGACCACATCAACAAACCCTCATGCTTTGTATTACACCTATGGCCACAACTAGACTATCCTTACCTAGTCCGGTAAAGAGCCGCGAACTAATACACTTATCTTCATCCGGAATTTTAATCTCAACAGATAACAACTCACTTACCATAGTGTGTTTGAAGGTGTTCAAATGCTCAACCACCGAGTCTCCATTCCGGCCATCCCTGTGTTCCCAACTCTTTCTCAAGAAAAATTCTATTTTACTAGGACTTACTGCCCACTTAAACTTCCCCAAATCCCATAAATATTTGGTTGTGGCTTCCTCTGACAAATTCAGTAACACTGAATCAGAGAGACACAATCAAATTGTTCTCTACGCCTTCCGATCCAACTTTTCCAATCATTTGTTGAAGTTCATGTAGGTGAAATACCTAGATCTACCATGATCCATTGATCTATGTCCAACAACATATCTTCCATCTCTTTGAGCTCCACGTAACCTCAAAAACTTCTTCATTAAACTTTGATCTCCATTAACTACTTGACCACATTTATTTTCACTTGAAAATCAATACCAAAAATCTCTCCCACTATAACAAGGCTTATCACAGCCCCAAGCCAAACCCTTGACCACAAAGGCATCCCCCTAAATCCAACAAAGCTCCTCGGATACCAAATGTAGATTTTAACCTTGTACAATATTTTATCAAGAAATTAGATTTTCAATAAAAGAACATAAAAGATACAATGGAAAATACACACATTACATGTATATTTTACCTGAAACCTAAACTTGGAAAACCAATATATTCTATATCCATTCATATAGTGATACATTGTTTACAATACAATACACATATAGGAGCCAATAACATCAAAAAACCTAACCTTAACAATGACCTCCGATTAGTCAAAACCCCTATTTCCTTAACCGAAATCAGAAAACCATGGATTGTAAAACCATGTGCCAAAACCCCAACAATGGACACAAAATCGAGTATGACATGAAAAATGAGGCAAAATGCATATTGCTTCCCCCCGGCAAAAAATTCCCCGGGTACTCCAAACCCCACGTAAGATTTCAAACCCCATAAGAATGTAGCATAAACTAAGCTTATTCGTGCAAGAATATAACACATACAAGTAATTTTGATAATAAGAGTCTCCTCCTGTCTGGAATGGAGGTAGTTGGGATCATGGGATGGGTAAGGGGAAAGGGAGTGATAGCTTTGTTCAAGATTGCATGGAGATGTTCTAAAAAATGCTCTATTCAGAAGATAGTTGGGGAGAAGGTGGTGGATAGAAGAACTGGGAGATTATAAGGGCTCACTGTAGTTAGTGGATGTTAGGTAGGTAGAGGTGCATGCCCTATCCTGGCCATTTTTTAATTATTGTTGAATGTGTGTGGGGGGGGGATCATATGGATGATGACATATTGGACTTAGGTGAGGATTCATTGGGTACATAAGAGATATTTATTTCTGATGTGGATTTCATATGACTACAACAGTTCAAGAGGGTTACTCCCATGGGAGGTCAAGGGTCATTGAATCTGTCAGGGTGCGAAGATCCTTTGGAAATGCTTTCCAGGTTTGGGATGCATTCAATCTAGGGAGGAGGGATTGGGATCGACAATTACAAGGAATACGATCCAATTGTGATATTTCATTCAATAAATGTCTCGACGGGTTCTATATCCAAGGATCATTCTTCACCTTTTCATGCAGTCGGATTGTCGCCTAGTGTGTCGCAACATAGTGTCGATTATAGGCCTAGATATGAGAAGTTGAAGGGGAACTCTCCTCCACAAGAGACAAAGAAACCTAAGTATTGGAAGGTGAATATGGAGCATATAATAATGGTGGTAGGAGTAGATGTGAAGACCAGGAAAATTTTGGACCTATTGGGAAGAATGGTAGTTGGTAGGTTTTGCGGGAAAACTATGTCCCCATATTCATTGAAATTTTGTCTTGATGCTAACTAGTCGGGATTTTGGGGGTATTTCCCTGATTTCCATACTCTATCACATGGCTACATATGCTTAAAATTTCATTTGAAGGAGGACCTAGCAGAATTTTCAGTCGGGTGTGGGGATGGGGACCATCCGATTTAGTGTTAAAGGAATGGGCCATAAATTTTGACCCAACTCGCGATGCTTTCTCGCCTTTAAAATTTTGGGTGATTATCCCAAAACTACCTTTGGTTTTCTAGAAAGAAGTGATAATATCTATCGAGAAAAAAATTGGTAATTTTCTTAGTTGTGAACCTAGATGGAAATCAAATACAGACAGGTGTTAGGTCTGGGTTCAAATTGAAGTGGATCTAGAGGAGGGTTTGCTCGATAAAATTAAACTTGTGTGGGGCGGTTTCTATTGGGTTTATAGGATTGATTACTAGTGGGTTCCCTTTCAGTGTTTTGGTTGTTATGAGTTAGGGCACTTGCAGGCGCAATGTTGGTGTCACCTATCTCATTTTCCCCCTTTTAAAAAATCAAGGAAGAAGAATGTGGTGGTTGAGGTTGGTGGATGTGAAAAGGCGGTGGAAAAGAAAGCAGAGGAAAATTGCAACCCCAAGTTCAAACAAAAAAAGTCTCCAGGTTTCCTCCCCCCAAAGGATTCTCCGTATGTGATTTCAAGTAAAGAATAAATTATGTGGTGCTTCAATTTCGTATCATTATCAAGAGGTTTTCGTTCCTCCCCCCCCTCCCCCCGTTGACTCGAGTCATGTTCTGAATGTGTCTGTCACTAAGGTCAGTTCATCATCTTATGTTAGTCCCCCAAGAGTGGTGGAAGCTCCTTCTTCAATGGGGGCTCATAGTCCCATCTTGCATCCAATGTTCTCCTCTTCCTCCCATGGCTGCGTGTTTCCCCCTAAGTTCGGCGTTATCCCTGTGTCCTTTCTCCCTTCTCAAGATTTAGCTTCTAATCTTAGTTCCAAGAATTCCCTTAAATCTGATTATCTTTTTCTCTTGAAGGTTAAATTAGCTTCTGAGGCCATCTATTCAGGGGGTCTGGCATTAGATAAGATTACAATTGGTCAAGAGGGAACAAAATCCCATATCTCTTTAGCCAAAATTCAGGCGAAAAAGGATATAAGATGTGGCAAACAAGCCACTATTGTTTGGGCCATTGGAGCGGGGAAATCCAAAGCCAAGGATATTAAATGATTATTCTTTCCTTCAATTCTCATGGGGTAGGGGGTATCTCTAAAGTTATTTCCCTCAAAAGGTTAGTGCAGGCTAATGCACCTGACTTCATCATGATTTAAGAAACTATGTGTGACGATGTCAAGGCTTCTAAGTCCTTTCATGTATGGTTAAAAGATTGGTATTTTAGCACAGTTGATTATGTGTGTCTCTTTGGAGACTTACTCTCTACTTGGAGCCCTCGATTCAGGGCTCTATCCTCCAGTCAGATTTCATATGAAATTGTAGTGGATCTAGAGGACCATTTTTTAAATACCATGTTTCTAATGATCAATGTTTATGGGTCGTATGTAGACAATTGCTAGTTTTGGGAAGGGTTGAGTGGGTCTGGTTTGATGACTGCCCCCAACATAATTTTAGGAGAGGATCTTAATTTCACCCTCTCATTACGGGAGGTTTGGGGAGCCCATCCTCACAAATTCCCTCAAGATATTTGTTTTCTCATTGGTTACAAGAAAATCATTTGATTGATATCAAGCCTCCTAAATTGTCTCAAACATGAAGAAATGGAAGAAAAGGGGAAAATATTGTCGCTAAAAGAATAGATAGATTTCTTATTTCAAAATATTTGATTGATAACCCTTGGTCCTTGAAATCGTGGGTGGTAGTGGGGGGAATTTCTAATCACATGCCCATTTTGTTAAAGATAGTCAAAAAAGGATCTAATTCGTCCTCTCCGCCAAAATTTAACCAAGCCTGGATCATGGAGGAGGATTACAAAAGACTGGTTGGGTCTACATGGTCTCCTTTGGTAGAGGATGATGGGAACTCTTTTATGCAACAATTTGCAGATAACCTTTTTAAAATTAAAAAAGTCTCCAAGTCTTGGGCCAAAGCTTACAATTTGAAAGCTCAATCCCTCATTCTTGAAGTGGAGTCAAAGGTTAGATATTTGTTGGTAGAAAGGAAAGTGGGCTCTCTTTCCGGGGATGCTGAAATTTCTCTCCATGAATTATTGAAAAAGAAACATGATTTATTGGCTTTTAAAGAAGCAAAATGACACCTTAAGAGTAGAGAAATCTGGCTAAAGGAGGGCAACATTAACACCAAATTCTTTCACATGTTTTCTAGCTATTGAAAGAATATAAACTCTATCTGGGAAATAAAATATCAAAATGGGCCGATGGTTTCCTCTTTCGAAGAAATAGCCGAGAAAGGGAAATGTTATTTTTCCAGTCTCTTTAAGGAACCAATGGGTTTCCCTATATCAGAAATACTAAAGGTCATAGATATTTTCCCAAAGTCATTTTTCGTGGACATGAACGAGTCACTCTAAGAAGATATTTCAGAGGGGGTAATCATTTATACTCTTTCATCCTTCCAAAAAAGTAAGAGCCCTGGCCCTAACAACCTTACAGTTGAATTTTTCCTTCGATTATATGATTTGCTTAAATTCGACCTTTTAAAGGCTGCACAAGAATCCCAGAGATTAGGAAAAATTTTGGGCTCTTTTAATGTGAATTTTCTTGCCTGAATTCCAAAGAGGAAAGTCTCTGCCACATTGGAGGATTTTAGACCAAGCTCATGTTGTAATCCGATTTACAAACTTATATCCAATATCATTATAATTCAACTCAAGCCATTCTTAAGTTATTTCAAAGGAACATTTTGGTTTTCCCTTTAAGATACAAATCCATGATGTTGTCATGCTAGCCCAAGATGCTTTGCATTCTATAAAAACCCAAAAGAGTCCCTCCATTGTCATGAAGTTAGATCTTTCAAAATATTATGACAAGGTTATTTGGGTATTTCTCAAGCTTGATTTGATCCAAATGGGGTTGAATCTGGTCATGATCAACTAGATCATGGGGAGTATTGAATCAACCTCCTTTGTTCTCCTCATAATGGGTTCCCTATATTCCTTCTTTCATTCTTCGAGAGGCCTCTACCAGGGGTGCCCACTTTGTCCCTTCCTTTTTATCATTGTGGCTGAGGGGCTCAATAGGTTAATTAAAAATGCAAGGAGGAATGGACTTCTTAAAGGAATAAAAATATCAATGTCAGAAATTCTTTCACATATACTTTTCATTGATGATGTGCTCCTTTTTTGTGCAAAGACAATACAAGAATTTCAAGCTCTTAAAGAAATTATGGAATTATTTTGTGCAGGTACAAGAATGTAGATCAATTTTGATAAGTCCAATATGTTAGTTAGTGAGATCCAGGAAGATTAGCTAGATCAACTGCATGCTATTCTTCCTTATGCTCGAAAAATCATTGATGATGGGATCAAATACCTTGGTTTTGAGCTATAATTGAATGTGTATTCTTTTAAGAACTAGTTGTGGCTGGTAAAAAAAAAAGCAAGAATCTCATTTTGGGCTCAACGCAGGTTATCAAGAGGAGGTCGGCTAGTTATCCTACGGTCATTTCTCAGTAGAATCCCGGTATATTGGGCTTCCATAGATAAAATTCCTAAAGGAATTTTAACTAAGATCAGAAAAGTGTGTTTTTAGTTCCTTTGGTTGGCGTGTAAGGTGTTGATGTTGGGAGCATCAGATAGATACTTCTGCACATGTCTATGTTAATATTATGGTAGTTGCGGGAGGTATTTACCTCCACGTGTAAACCTGACGAGAATATAATATTCTGGGAAGCAAGAATAAACCCTAATGAGTTGGATAATAACCCTAGAAGACAAGTCGGCTTAAGAGGATAATTTGTTTTAGGTTATTAGCCTACAAGAGAAGAAGTTGTCCAGAAGAAATATTATATACTAAGTAAATAGACACCCAAAATGAGAAGTAGGCCCAAGGAGTTAGCCATAATTAGTATAAATACAAGAGGCCATTCTTCATTCTGGCAGGCATTCTCAGAATTGTAGAGCAGCACTTGTGCGCACTGCAGTTGCCCAGTATGTGCGCAAGTTTGGAGGAGAGTTGTCGTTGCAGCTGCTGCAGCTAACAGATTGCATTTTGGCTTGGACTATATCTTGGTTATGGTTTGGACTATCTGATCAACACTTGTTTGGTGTGTTATCCTTTGGGAAAGGTGCACTACCCTTTGTTTGGATATCTAGCCTAGGGTTTTCTTCCGGAGTGATTCTCTGTCAAGGTTAAGGTGCTTAGAGGGTGGCTTCGACCTATGGTTGGGTGACAATAGTGATATTGTCGATGGTAAAATGAGCACATCAATTATATTCTAACAGGTTATGGGCCCACACCTCCTTCATTCAGTCTAACCATTAGAAGGGAGCATAGCCATAAGGATACTAAGCTCGTTGAAGAACTGCAGCTAGGTTTTCTAGCAGGAGCAGTTACTGAAGCACTGTCTTTAGGGTTACTAGCAGGTGCAGTTGCAGAAACCCTAATCCTCTCATTGAGGCACCTTAAGTGAAGGGATTGACCTAATTTCCAGATAGACTAGTACGCCCCAACCTAACGCACCTCCTGGTACTCTCAGCAAGCTAAGACGTCAAGTTTGAGTTTCTGGTCAAATCTAGGGTTGACCAAGTCAAAGAAGCCGTGACTTACTCTATGAAGTCAGAAAAAAAGTTAGATGGAGCTTCTAACTTCAGAGCGTGGAAGACAAGGATTGACCTCATCCTTTCCAAGAATAAAGTGCTGGATATCGTGAAAGGAAAGATCGTAGAACCAGAGTTTGAAGAAGGAAAAGAGAAGGAACCACATAACATTGCAGTTATGGAGAAGTTCAAAGACAGTGACATAAATTCCATGAGTATCATAGTGGAGTCTATAAAATACCACTTGATACCCTACATCTCCCATCTTGAATCATCAAAGAAGATGTACGATGCCCTAACAAACCTCTTCTCAGTCAGAAACATTGGACAAGTAATGAGTCTGAAGAATGAGCTCTGTGACATGAAGATAAATGATGATGACAACATAACATCATACTTTGTGAGGATATCTCAGTTAAGACATCAACTACAAGTTATTGAAGAGATCATCTCAAAGAAGGAGCTGGTAAATATAGTACTCAACGGTCTTCCCAAGACATGGGATGCATTTGCTGCAAGCATGAACACAAGGAAGGAGTATCCTACATTTGAAGAACTTTGGACTTGTTGCGCTCAAGAAGAATCAAGGATCAGTGCAAAAGAGAAACCCCAAAATAAGTACGATGATCAAGCCTTTACAACAAGATTCAAGAATTTTAGGAACAAAAAGAAATTTGGTTCAAGGAAGAAGCCAAATCAAGAGAAATACATGTCAGAAATACAATGCTTCAACTATCGAAAGTATGGTCACTACAAGAATCATTGTCCCGTGCTAAAGAAAAGGAAGGGGACACATGAAGCATTAGTTTCCGAAGAAAAAGAACCTACAAAGAAGACCAAGCATGATAACACATACTTCTTATTCTAAGACAAGGCAACAATACTCTTCATAGTTCTTGTACATACCATGTTTTATGTACATATCTTGCATTTCTACTTCTTAGAAGATAATGTTTTCAAAGAGAAACTATACCTATGGAAGAAACAAAAAGGATTGCTATCATTATGAATACAAGTCAGATAATACAAATGAAAGGATGAAGTACATCAAACAATTCATGTGGAAGTTATTACAAAAGTAACAGCTGCAAGATAAGCCAAAATCAAAATCAATCTTGAAGTAAAAGACAGGAAGAAGTCAACAATCAAGAAGAAATTGGAGAAAGACGTATGACACCTTGCAGAAGGCAATAAGAATGTAGACATAAGTGTGGATTATGGAGGGAGCCGATTATATATTTCCAAAAGAAAAACATGAAGCATAGATTAGGAGGGAGCTAATGATCCATTGAAGATGATGAAGTATATATCCATGGTAGCAGCCATGAAAGGTAGTACGTGTTCAGTTCGACCTTAGAAGAAGTATTCTTCGAAGAGCAGCCTTAAAGTATCCCTGGTTGTCCATCCACATCCGTGATCCTATGATGAAAGAAAGAAGTGGAATCTCTAAGGCATGGAATCTATAAGAAACTCCATGGACCCAAGAGCTAAAGAGAAACATGAGGAAGAACATGAAGATTCCAAGAAAGAAAGAAAAGCCAGAACAACTAGTCATTGTATTAAGAATCACAAGATTACCAGCCTGATAAGAACTCACTAAAAGCAATCAAGCAGAGGAACTGAAAGTTGTGATGAAGAACAGTGTATGGAAGAATTATGAATGAAATAATTGCAAGATATAGAACTAGAGGTTCTCCCAGGTGGAGGGAGAAGACTATGATGATTACTCGTTTCAGTAAACTAGACATACCTCTACATGAGTCATTATATCATAGGAAGAATTATGAATGAAATAATTGCAAGATATAGAACTAGAGGTTCTCCTGTGGAGGGAGAAGACTATGATGATTACTCAAGCCAAGAACTAGACATACCTCTACATGAGAGTCATTATATCATATGCAATATCCATGGGTTCGAGTTCTACATCAAATGAATGCAACCATTCTCCTGAGCAATTGAACAAAGAGTGTATGAAGAGCAACATCAAGACCTTGAGGCATACCATAAAGAGACCCATGTATGCAAATGGAATAATACATTGTATGGATTCAAGAAAATTGGTGCAGAGCCTTTCTTGTACAACAAAAGCATGGTGAAGACTTTCTATAACAAAGATATTGTATCGTAATGATTACTCAGAAGATCGTGATGATGGATTGCCAATCCATGACAAAGATCTAATGATGATGTAAGAAAGTGCCACATGGATATGTTCTAGTTTGACCTCACAATGACATTGTGAGCTATCAAGAACCAAAGAGGAATCCAACAATGATATACTTTTTTAATCGTGAGCTATAATGGTGCCTTCAAAGAAGACCAGTGTTCTAGACCGAATTACATTTGAGATCAAGCATTACATTCTCCTCGCGGATGAAGTCCGTAAAGGAGAAAGTGGTTCTCCAACATATATCTCCACAGATGAGCGTGATAAGCGTACATTTTGGTAAAGATTATGTCCAAGATGAAATAGTTTGCATGCTCAAGATGGAGCTCATGGAGAAAAATTCCTTATTGAAAAAAGGAAAATATTACTCATATGTTGGGAGGGAGAATTTATGGTTATTGATTGATGCATAACCATTTTTCGCTCAAAATGGTCCGGTGATGAGAACTCTTTCCAAATTCAGAAGTGGTTTGAGTTTTCTCGACCTGACAGCATTTTTCTAGTTCGAATGGTCTGTGATCGAACGGTCATTTTCTACAATGAAAAAACTCGTTGGATGGATTGTTGATGTACCATAGATAGTGATTTCCCATGTGGTTAACATGGGGAATTGTCTAGGGAAGTCTCTCTTGAGGGTTACTCAATAAGACTGGCCCGCCTCGCCGGACAGTTATTTCCCATTGTGGTTAACATGGGGAATGGTCCATTTTGAGGTTGGTGGACAATCATTTCCTTAGGAAATGGTTTAGACATTCATTCCTTAGGAAAAATTCATTCTCCGTGGGCTTCAATTTTGTCAGTTCGAGGAATGGCCTGTGGTGGGGGAATGGTCAAAGTTCAACAATCAGGGACAAGTATTTCTTAGGGCAGATTCATTCTCTCAAAGTTACACTTTGTCTAGTGTTGGAAGAATGGCCCAACTCTGGGTGGGTTGAATGGTCCATGCTCATAAATTAGGACAATTATTTTTCCTTGCTTGAGAAGAATAGTCGAGATAGATCATCATTGATGTTTGACCTTCCGAGGGCAGATTCTCTTCCAAATCTCACAAATGTGAGTGGAATAATTGGACCACCAATTTATATCATAAATACTGTTTCGCGTGCCGATAATAGATGATTGTTATGAAGCCTGTATGTCTCTAGATAGTAGATATATACCACCGTGGTGGATGTGTTCCAATCGCTTGGTGACCATATCACACCATCAAGCAATTTGCTACTTGGTGGTAGTGTACCATTGGATTGTAGTTGTGTACTACTCTCATGGATAGAGACATATAGTTGTGTTCTATTGAATGATATTGTTCCAATTGACTTTAAGACTATCAACAATGTTGAAAATGATTATCAACTAGATGGATGATTAATGGACAAAGATTTCTAGGACGGAAAATGGTTCAACATTTATTCTTCTAGGACACATGCTCGGATTAGAAAAAATGGCTCTTGTGTCACTCCGTGGAGTGAGTGACTATCCAACATCATGTCTAATTACCTCGCATGGAGTATGGTTTGAGAGATGATGTAGTCGATGACACTAATGGTGATGATGGTGCTCATGATCTAGTCATGAGATAGTCTATACAACTATGTTGATGCTAAATCTTGAATGGTATGTTTGTGCTCAAGACCATTACCTATAATACCTCCCTAGCTAGGAGGGGAGTGTTAATATTATGGTAGTCGCTGGAGGTATTTACCTCCACGCGGTTAATAAGAGGAAGGGAGCTCTAACCGGTGAAGTTCATAAGGTACACACTACAGGTTTTGCAATGGGGTAGCGTTAAGTGGGTTTGATTGTGGGGAAAACTCCACGCTTAAGCGACTTGAGCCGATGCATCTTTGGGATGGGTGACCACCGAAGTCCTAGTTAATGCAAGCCCTAAGTGATGTGATTGATGCTATGCGATTCATTTTGTTGGTTTCAATACCACTTCTTCACCGTGGAGCATCAATTACGCAATGAGTGCTAAGTGGACTATTCAAATCATGAGAATTGTTGGTCGGGCCATGACTAATACTCATGGATATGGGTCATAGATTAATGACCTACACTACGCTTAATCCCGAAAATAATATCTAGAGAATAGAATATCTGGGAAGCAAGAAGAAACTCCTAATGAGTTGGCTAATAACCCTAGAAGACAAGCCGCTCAAGAGGATAATTTGTATTAGGTTATTAGCCTACAAGAGAAGAAATCAATTCTTCGACCAGAAGAAATATTATATACTAAGTAAATAGACACCCAGAATGAGAAGTCGGCCCAGGAAGTTAGCCAAAATTAGTATAAATATAGGAGGTTAGTCTTCATTCTGGAAGGCATTCTCAGAATTGCAGAGCAGCACTTGTGCGCACTGCAGTTGCCCAGTTTGTGTGCAAGTTTGGAGGAGAGCTGCCATTGCAACTGTTACAACTAGCAGATTTCGTTTTGGCTTGGATAATCTCTTGGTTATGGTTTGGACTATCTGATCAGCTATTGTTTGGTGTGTTACCCTTTGTTTGACTATCTAGCCTAGGGTTTGCTTCCAGAGTGATTCTCTGTCAAGGTTAAGGTGCTTGGAGGGTGGCTTCGGTCTATGGTTGGGTGACAATAGTGATATTGTCGATGGTAAAATGAGCACATCCATTATATTCTAACAGTCTAAGTGTCTAGACGTGTGAAATTCATCAAAATCCTTCTACCTTGAGACTTTACTTTAATTAAAGGAATTATTAAAGTAAAGTTATTTTATTAATTAGTTGAGTTATATTTAAAGAAATGATTTAATCAATATTTGTGAATTAAATCCTAGCCATTGATCTCAAGTGAGGTGAGAAGTAATCTCATCTATCAATCACTTTGGAGATTAGGTTTAGTTCATAACTAAATATTATAAAAGCATGGAAAGGGTGAAGGAGGAGACACTTGAGAGATTGATACAGATTAGAGAAGGAATTTTTCTCGAGAAGGTTGGATCACGAAGGATTGTGATTCAAGGAGATATTGGATAAGTGGATAAGGAATTCCATCTAGAGATCAAGTTAGAGAGAAGAGAGAACAGAGGCAGTCACAAGTGGGTTTTAGTAGATTGGATCCGCAACAACAAGGTCACACCATATGGAGTTTTTTGTACAGTATTTGAGTGTGTGTATGCGGGTTTCAGTGGAGACATGCATGTATATGTGGGTTTTCTTAAGGAAAGGCATGTACATCTCAAGAAATGTGAAAAAATGAGGTCATACAACAGTCGGGAGTCACTTTGGAAAGCAAGAGTTACTTTGGCGTTGAAGGAGTATGAGCTTTGGGAGTTAGTGGACAAAGCAATTTTTCCACCGACAGATTCAGTAACTTTGGCAGCTCACGAGAAGAAGGATATCAAAGTTGAGAGGGTTATCTTGGATTTAGTGAAGGATCATTTAATTCCTCACTTATTCGAGAAGAATATGACCAAGGAGATGTTTGATTCCATACTAGGATTATTTTAGAGAACTAACATGAATAGGAAGATGGTCTTAAGAAATAGACTCAAATATGTGCATATGTCTAGATATGACAATGTTACCAGCTATTTCATGAGGATCACTTAGGTACGTGATCAAATTGTAGCCATAGGGGAGAAATTGGATGACATAGAGCTCGTGAATGTGGCATCGAATGGTTTTCCCAAGTGTTGGGAACCATTTGTCAAGGGAGTCTTCGCTCTGTAAAAAATCCCAAATTGGTAGAGGCTTAGAGATGATTGCATCCAGGAAGAGACTCGGGAGGAGTCTAAAAGTAGAAAGCAGGGAAGTAGTGATGAGAACTTGTCCCTTGTCAGTAAGATAAGGAAGGGAAAAGGGAGAAGTTCCAACAAGAAGGGTAACGATGATGGAGCAACATCGTAGTAGGGGAAGAAGAAGGAATTGAGTAAAATCAAGTGCTTATCATGTCATAAGATTGGAAATTATGCATCTCAGTGTCCAAAGAATAAGGGAAGAGGAAAGACATAGACAAAAATATCAATAGAGACACAGCTAGATGAGTTTGCAACTAAATTTAAGAAGGATTTCTCACTAGGTTCTTTCCTTTCTACCAACACAACTAACGGGAGTGTGTGGTACTTGGAAAGTGGTGCATATCATCATATGACAGAATCACGAGAGCTATTTGGCATTCTAACGAAGAGGGACTCAGGGATTCGTGTGAAGCTTGGTGATGATGCCAAGTATGCAATGAAGGGAGAGGGAACATTTTGTTCCAACTTGATTCAAGAGGTTCATTTGATTCCTAGGATGTGCTTTACGTACCAAGACTAAAGAAGAACTTTCTCTCAGTATCAACTATGGAGGACATGGGTTTTTCTGTTTTGTTTTAGAGAGGGAAAGTACTTATACATCTAGAGAAAGCTATCCCAGACACAATAGTTGTCGTTGGGGTCAGAGAGGGAACTCTATATAGATTGTAGGGAAATATTGTTTAGGATTTGGTACATGACAGTGACAACCTATGTGAGCTATGAAAAAAGAGGTTGGGACACCTACACTAAAACTCATTGCTAATTTCGAGGGGGATTGTTACAGGTCTTCCAAAGTTTAGTATTGAGCAGCAGGGTGTGTGCAGAGGTTGTGCACTTGGAAAGAATGCCAAGGCTACTTTTCCAAGTAGTGAGATTAGGTCCAAGGGGATCCCGGATCTTATACATTTAGATGTGAGTGGGATGATGTCAGTAGCACCAGTGCAGGGAGAATCATACTATGTGACGTTCATTGATGATTTTTCTAGGAAAAATTGTATCTTCTTTATGAAGACCAAGGATGAGGTCTTCAATTGGTTTGAAGAGTTCAAGGCTCAGTTGGAGAACTAGACAGGAAAGAATATCAAGGTTTTGAGGTCAGATAATATGGGAGATTACACCTCCAATGACTTCAAGTATTTCTACAAGTAGGCATGGATCAAAAGGGAGTTGAAAGTATCATACAACCCTAAGTAGAATGGGGTTGCAGAGAAAGAATCGATCCATCATTGGTTCTAATAGGGGTGTGATACATGACCATGAGTTACCTATGTTTCTTTTGGCAGAGGCATGTAACACAACAATATATGTACAAAACATGAGTCCTCACAAGATATTGGGGGACAAGGCTCTAGAGGAGGAATTCTTAGAGGTGAAGCTAGATATAGGACATTTAAGGATCTTTCGTTGTCCAGTCTACATCCATGTACTTGTTGAGAAGAGGATGAAGCTAGATCCTTCAGGTCAGAAGGGTATATTTGTGGGGTACAATGATACCTCAAAGGCTTACATGATCTCCATACTAGTGTACTGGAAGATAGTTGTGATCAAATATGTTAATCTCGAGGAGAACTTGGCAACTAGGAGATCTCATGAGTCATCAATAGTGACAGAGGATGAGGAGTAGCAGGCTTCGAAGGATGAGAAACAATCAACAAATTTCAGTTTAGGGAGTTAGACTTCAAGTGGGGAGGAGGATTTACCCTATTCTAGTTCTATTAGGAGACTCGGGTGGCTATTGAAAACATTGAGGGATGTTGGTGAGGCTCCTAGGAGTGCATTTGGAGAGAGAATGCCTCTGAGGAAGTTTTCAAACTATATGGCGCTTATGAGTATCATCATTGATGTTGAGCCTTCCATTTTTTAGGAAGAAGGAGATCAACAAGTTTGACGAGATGCCATGGTGGAGGAGTACACATCTATCATGCAGAATGATATTTGGGACATAGTGTCGAGACCGAAGAGGAAGTCAATTGTGAGTTCCAGATGGATCTACAAGATCAAGCATTTTTCATATGGTAGCATCGAGAAGTTGAAGGTGAGGTTTGTGGCGAGAGGGTTCTCCCAAAAAGCGGTAGTGGACTACGAGGAGACATTTTATCGAATCACTAGGTATGATTCTATTCAAGATGCTATTTCTATTGCTTCAATTATGAGGTGGAGGATTCACCAGATGGATGTCAAGACAACTTTCCTCAATGGGATCATTGAGGAGGAAGTATATATAGAACAACCTCGGGTATTTGAGTTATATGGGAGGGAGTCTCATGTTTGTAGGCTTAATAAATCCTTGTATGGACTCAAACATGCACCAAGGGCATGGCATTCTAGGATTGATGGATAGCTGCAGAGTAGGGGATTTACCGAGAGTGAGGCGGATCCTAATTTGTACTTCATACTTGTTGGGTCTGATATGATTATCTTGGTGTTGCACGTGGATGATTTGTTCCTTAGAGTGCATAGGAGATTATAGTAGGGTGAAAATCAAATTTAGCTACAAAGTTCGAGATGAAGGACAATGGATTGATGCATTATTTCTTGGGGTTAGAGGTATGGAAGGTATCAAAAGATATCTTCCTTGGTCAAGGGAAGTACGTAGTAGATATCTTGAGGAGATTCATGATGGAGGACTATAGACCGATGGCTACACCTATGATTACCAATCTGAAGAAGGTTATCACTTCAGATTCAAATTCAGTGGATCCCAAGATATACATGCAACTAATAGGGTCATTGATGTATTTTGTCAACACCGGGCCAGATATATGTTTTGTTGTGAACACCTTGAGCCAGTTCATGGTGGAGTCGAGGTAGGTGCATTCGATAATAATGAATCATGTGCTCAGGTACTTGAGAGATACAATGGAGTATGGGTTGAGGTATCTTGTAGGTGACAAAGTGAGGTTGTAGGGATATTCATACTCATATTGGGAAGGGAGTGCAATGGACAGAAAGAGCACCTCGGGGTGTTGCTCTAGCTTGGGATCAACAATGATTACATGGTTCAGAAAGAAGTAGACTTTTGTAGCACTTAGTTCAGAAAAGGCAGAGTACATATCAATGAGTATGGCTAGTTGTGAAGCCATTTGGCTTCACAAATTGCTTACAGGTTTATTTTATGATGACTTGGAGCCTACTGTGATATACTGTGATAATTAGATTTGCATCAAACTATTGGAGAATATAATATTCCATGAGAAGTCCAATCATATTGATATTAGATACCACTTCATCTGGGATAGGATCCAGAAGGGAGAAGTAAATCTTAATATGTTTCCACATATGAGCAAGTTGTAGATATTTTGACCAAACCCTTGGTTAAAGGGAAGTTTGTGTTCTTCAAGGAAAAACTTGGAGTGGTGCATAATACCTTCCTCTCTAAGAGGGATTGTTGATGTTGGTAGCATCGGGAAGGTACTTCCGTACAAGTCTAAGTGTCTAGACGTGTGGTAGACATCCAAATCCTTCTACCTTAAGACTTTAATTTAATTAAAGGAATTATTAAAGTGTTTTTATTAATTAGTTGAGTTATATTTAAAGAAATGCTTTAATTAGCATAAGTGAATTAAATATTATCCATTGATCTCAAGTGAGGTGAGAATTAATCTCGAGCGCCAATCAATTTGTAGATTAGGGTTAGGTCATAAATAAATATTATAAAAGAATGGCAAGGGTGAAGGAGGAGACACTTGAGAGATTGATACAGAGCAAAGAAGGACTTTTTCTCAAGAAAGTTGGATCACGAAGGATTGTGATTTAAGGAGATCTTGGATAGGTGGAGAAGGAATTACATATAGAGATCAAGTCACAGAGAAGAGACAATCACCTGTGAGTTTGAGCAGATTGGAGCCGTAACAATAGGGTCACACCGTACAAAGTTTGTCATACAGTATTTGAGTGTGTGTACACAGATTTCAGTGGAGACAAGCGTGTATACGTGGGTTTGTTTAAGGAAACGTGCGTACATCCCAAGAAACATGAAAATCGAGGTTGTACAATAGATCATTAGTTATTAGGGTTTGTAGGTACTGTCTATAGTTTTTTGTATTTATACATGGGCCATTTTCCCAGGTATGGGAGCCCTTGTAGGCTTTGAAGTTATTTGAATGATAAGCTTAGTTGATGGGCATAATATCTTTGTGTACTGTGTTTGAGATTTTGGTTTCCAGTATTGCTTCTTCTATATTTATTTGAGTTGATTATTCCAACAAGTGAATTCTGTTTTGTGAGCCGCTAATTTGATTTACAACAAGGAAATCACTAGATAGCAAGATACCTAGGTGCTATTTGTAATTCTAGAAATACACTGTGTAAGGAGTTTTTGAAACGTCCAACGTTTCAAGTGGACACTCCACCCACCATCAAGGACTATTGAAGCAATAAGTATGAAAAGAGTGCTAGGGTAGGGGGGTATATAAAGGTGAAGGTAATACGATCGTTAGGGAAAAGGTTATAAATAACCGTTATAAATTAGCCGTTGTGAAAAAGAGTTATTTTGTTATTATTAATATGGTAAAAGTAAATAATAAAAGGTTAAATTTTAAAGCTAAGAGAATAATTAATCAATAATAATTAATTAATTGAAATTAGCTATAGGATAGGAATTGAAATATAATTGAAATTAGCTAGAGGATAGGAATTGAAATATAATTGAAAAAGAGAGTTATTTTGTTATTATTAATTAATGTATAAAAGGTTAAATTATAAACTAAGAGGATAGTTGATCAATAATAATATAATTAAGAGTAATTAATTATTGGAATTCTTTAAAGGTTAGATATCGAGGACAAAAAAGAATAATTAAAAATAATTACAAATTTTAAATGATTTAGGAAGGTAGAAAATTAGTTAAAGAAGGGAACGTATGAATAGATGAAAAGTTGAATAATAAATTTAAAAGAATGGTAATTATTAAATAATAATAATGAGTAAATTATATAATTAATACTAATTACATAATAATTAGAATTAAATAGAGGTTAGGAATAGAAACAATTGAAAATCATGGATTTAGGAAGATTAAATTGATAATTATGGATTTAGGATGATAAAAATTATTGAATAGAGATTGGAATGATGAGAATTTCTGACAAAGGTTGGGGGATG
>SNQJ01S0012322.1:133931-154820 GCA_010110895.2 Picea sitchensis
CCATTTTTTTGGCATTTTTAATTACACTTTTTGCTTCTATCCTTAGTACTTAAACACAAAAAAACTCTTATAATATCACAAATTTTAAAAATAATCCAAAAATAAGCAAACAAGTGCACTAACATCTCAACATAGAGATATGGCACTATAGTGAGATAGACTTGGGTTGAAGGGCTTGGTGCAATACTACTTCCACCCCTCTCTTCAGTCTAATACATGGTTATGCATTAACCAAGGAAAGGGTTTATGTATATGGATATCTATTTGTAGACCTAGAAAGGTCAACTGCCTCAAGTTATAACTTTTCATCTGTTAAATGTTTGATCTCGTGGACATTTTGAGAAAAAGTATCTATCTATAAAGGTTGTATTTGTAGTAATATTTAGGTAAGTGATCTACCTAGAAACCCAATACTATTTTCTTATCATTCAGACTCAAAGTAATTCTCATTAGGAGATATGTGACATATTACAATCCCAATGTTCAATCTGACCTAGGCGCATTCTTACTATCATTTAGGTAGAAATTAGTCATTTATTCCTTGTACTCTATCATTGTGTTATGTTTTTTCATATATTAAGATTAAGGCCAAATGTAACACTAAGGATATTATGTGTATCTAAGGAATGAGGCTCTTCTTTCCAAGCAAGTGACCTACTCGGAGGGTTGAGCTCAATAAAAATTGAGGTAACCATAATCCTCTCTGTGTGCTATGAAAAATGAAAGTATACACATTACTGGGAGGTTGTGTGGAGGAATCATATATGTTGTGTGGTGGTATTGGCTTCGTTGTCATAGTACCTTTGTCTCCCAAGAAAAATCACCCACTCAAAAATATCTCTAGATAATGAAAAATCAAGGTTTGCAAGAGATTCCCTTGAGCTAGTGAACACTTTTTCCCTTCAATATGGGATTTTACAAATGCATAGAATTGGCCTATAACAAAGTAAATCATACAAAATTAGAGAAAACACTACATACATAAATATAGATAAAAAGAGGGAGTTAGGACAAGTGGTACACAGAGAGGTATGCAACATAGGGGCTCTACTTCTCAATCTCATTTTCCATATGAAGGATTTAGTTGATCTCAACAAGGGGAAAAGGTATGACCTCATAGTCAATTTCTTATTTTGAAAGAGAGTTTCACCTTTGTTGTTTTGGATTGATTTATTTCTCAAAAATTTATACCCCAACACATATAACACATATGTAATACCTATAAACTCCCCTTGTCTTGCACACCTCCCCCCCCGCAATACCTATACAATTGCTTTAAATAAAAAATGTATCTCCCACCTAAGGGTTCAAGGGATGGCCACTGAATGAAGGGCGTCTCAGGGGGACCCACCCCCCCAGCTGGGGGGCATGGGGGAAGAGCCCCCAAATAAAATTTTGGGAAAATTGTCTTATAAAATATTGTAATTTCATAGTCAATCTGGACTGTTCATTATAAGGTTTCACATCTGATGGTAGAAGTTATGTGAGGATTTTCACCCAAGAAGGAAACTCTCTTTTTTGTATGAAGGCATTGTATTGTGGCTATGTATGAGAGTGAATATTGTACTATAAGAGAGGAGACTGTGAGAGAAAGAAGAGGAAGTTACAACGAGTGTGTTGTAGGTTGTATCCCTTCATTTTTGGATAATAATAAAGGAAGGATTGGCAATTTATTCGTGGAAACTGCCCATATTGGGTGAACCACACATATTTGTGTCTATCTTTGTATTATTCTCTTCCGTGTTTTATTTCTGCATTATTTTATTGCTCTGTGAGCTAATTCCTAACACACACACGCGCACATACACACACAATATAAAATACAAGTACATAACACAACTTTATCACAAAGCTAGTTCAAATCAATATATCCAAACCTTAATCAAGGAAACCATAAGAAAACCCTACCTACCAACTCATGTTAGTTAGGAGTCACTCCCAACAAAGCTGGTCACTCCACCAAATATCCTCAACAATTTAGCATACACATGAGCATATCCTTGGCATTTCATCAAACTTGTACCACACAAGTTCTCCACACTAGTGCTCTTGTCTCCCTTAGGGTTTACAAACTATAGCCATGTTGTATTGCACAAATACATGAAAAGACAACTCTAGTGCCAACTGTCACATGACCACACTCTGCGTGGGTACCCAACTTGACTTGGTGCACCCAATTCACCTATGACCTGGGGTCGTGAGGGATAACGACATTTCCCACTCGTCGGCTTGACGAAACCAAGGGTACTTCGTCCGGACTATGCCTCTTCACCCATAACATGCCCATACTCCCTTCTAGGCTACAAAGGGAGTCAAGTTTCCTCACCCAACTTGCCTCACCAAGGTTTCCATGCAACTCTTCACTATAGATGTCTTCTCTTATACTTATGTGATTACAAAGTTCTATACTTAGTCAATTTAAGAACATGCAACCATTCAGAATACAAGAAGAGACACAAGTATGTTTGGGCGACATCAACATGCCTAATACTCGTATAATATTATATACAAATGTTGTTACAATGATTACAAGGAAATGAGCTCGTATCTCTTTACATAAGAAATACAAGTCTATGCCAAGTCGCTCCCGACTTGCCTACTCATACACCTGCATGATCCTCGTTGCAACTTGAGTCTGTCTTGTGATAACCACAATCCCACTCTTCGTTGGGAACATTGTTATGTCTGACATGCACATATTGTCGTTGCACTCTCCACCCGAGGTAATTAAATGAAGCACTAAGCCAAGACTTCACCCTTCACCTTCATCTTCATCACACTTCGTCTTCTTCACCTGAGCCCAAGTTGTTGTGTCTTGCTCCAACTCAAGTTTGATTCTGTCCTCCAAATCACCTAGTCTTTCTATATATATATGCAACCACTCAGTTCATGAAGCTTCACGACCCTTTGTCTTCACAAACTATCGTGCCCCTTCATATTCCATCCAAGCTGACCAACAAAACATCTCTTGGTCTGCCCATATGTCTTGTTGACCTCACTCATTGCGTCCATCACATCTACATGAACTATTGCATCCGTCGGAAGATTCACATGCTCTCCATGCTACCGCGCCCTTTAGTGCTCGTCGAATACAACTCATCGCAAGTAGGGATGATTTTAAGGATGGAAATTTATTTTAAAATGTAGAAACCTTGGCAAATCCTACTAATCCTTCATATGCCAACTATAAATGATTGCCGATATTTTTGTAAAAATATTCAAATTTCTAAGGATTTTATATAGTTTTTATAAAATTTTGGCGATTTTTAAGATAAAATAATTTTATCCTATAGAATTTGGGCAAATCATTTTTAAAATAACGAATCTCGTTTTTGGAAAAACCATGGAAAATTAGCCCATGAGCGAAATTTAGCCCCTAAAATCATCCCTGAATTCGCAAGGCATGTGGAGGGGTCTTTCCAACCCACTATTATGCCCCATGTTTCCTAAGAAGATGGGTCCACTTCCTTGTGCAATTGCTCAAGTTATCCCTGCTCGTGCTCTCGTGCAACTAGAGTCCTTGGTGCTCGTTGCAACCTCATGGTGTCCTCCACAAGACATGGGAATTGGTTACCTTAGGTGCATCATGCCGGCCAAGGGATTCCCCAAGACTCACCCATGTTCTCTCTATAAGAATGTTGGGCGTACCTTTTTCTATCTTAGAAACCCCAAAATATCCAACTCACCATCTTGTCAATACAACGAAGGTGCCTCATGCACTTCTGCCTGAAGGATTTATATATTCCCCCACCAAAAGTCATTCTCACCCTCGACAACATCCTCAAAGTATGTCGTCTCCAATATATACTTGAACGCATGCCTCCATTGCAACCAAGTCTCATGGAAACCCCAAGTTTCATGCCAACTAAAAAATCCCAAATTTCCTATGAAGTGGAAATCCAAATTTCCACAACTCAACACAACTGCACTTCACCCAGCTTCGCATGATATGTTGCTTGAGTTACTATGGCCACTTCTCCCAACTCAAGTGTGAAAGTCACCCAACTCTATTGCACTGTCTCATTACGATGATGTTGTTGTTTTCATTTCCTACTACAACTGACTATTGCTACCTTCTTCAAAATTTGCCTAAATGTTGAAATATTTTGAACTATCTATGCCTTCATACTTCAACCCAAGTCCATGCTTCCACACATATCTAGCTCCCACATCTCAGACTAGTCGGTTGATCAGTCCAACTTTCATTCCCAATTCGTAAGTATGTACATCCCCATGTCCCAAAAGTCTTTTATGTTCACAACTTTTGTCACTTTTTCCAACTCCTAGCTTAAGGCAAGGGCATGCTTCATGCCCATAATTTCCAAGTCTTCTACCTAACCTAATGCACCACTCTACTTATTTGAAACTTCACTATGCCGAAGTGAGGTCATCTCCTCTATGAGTCTATCTCACCATCGCACTATCTAGCTTGACATGCACACCATCGTGCACTCTTTTCTATGGTGGGCATAGACCAAACTGTCTTGCTTCATGAATCGACTTCGGTGACTCGTCGTGGTGCTATCCACTGAGTCACTTATTCAAATCTGTTGCAACATTTTTTCACAAGGTTCCCCACACCACACTACCTTCTTCATGGAAATGCATATATCAAACTTTGCGATGGCACCTCTTCGCAAGGTACCCAAGGCCACGCTATTTTCTCTCAACAACATGCCAAATCTTGATCTGCTAAGAAAATGGAGTGTACCCATTAGCCGCCACTAAGGCTATTAACGCACATAGTGTCCAACTTGTGTTTGGTACGCAAGTATCTCAACACCAACTTGACTTCCTTCAATGTACATCCCAACTCCTCAATTTTTTTTGCACTTAATTGAAAGTCATATATCCCCATGGATTTCCTACAAAATTTCACAATGGCTACAGGGTCACGATATTCCATCCCCACTTCTTCTGCATATGACTCCAAGTATGTCCGAGTGAGTGCCTTCATCCACTACTCCATTTCAACACTTAGAGAATTTACCACAAGTGAGTTGTCCAACCAATTTGCCTCAACCTATTCACAACTCCGTTGGCAGCATGGTGACTCAGGTTGTGTCTCATGTGCAATGACCTCGGCAAGTGTTTCAACGGTTGACTTCAAATCATCCTCGTGCTCTTTATTCTAGCACTATAGGTTCCATAACCAGTCTGTCTTCTCCAATATAGACTTCACCAATGTCTCCATTGTTGTCAATCTTCACTCTACTTGGCCCAATCCTCTAAAGGTCACCATTGCCAAACTCACCTCTTGCTACCACACCACGTTGCAAGGTTTGTCCACACTTCCATCGACTCTATCAATCAAATTTATCATAGACATCTTGGTCATTCGTCCAAGATTCCTCTTCTTTGTCATGGGAACGCTTGTTGTTTTGGATTCATCCAAGAACACCAAGCAACCTTTGTGCGAGACTGGAACTACCTTGGAAAATCTAAGAAAGTATTGCCCCAATACCAATGCATGATCATCCAATGGAGTAACCATCAATTCCCAATTTCCAAACCAACTTCCAACTCTTAAAGGTGTAGAGCAAACCACCCCAACTGTCGATTCCACTGTTGAGTTGAACACCTTGTATGTGGCCACACTACTCTCAGGATTATGATGGATATAATTTGTGGTCCACTCACTCATGAAACCGTGGGTCGTTCCAGTGTTCACCAAGGAAACCACCTTCACCCCAATCACTGTCACATCCAAAAATCAAATACATTCTCCTTCACCTTGCGAACCTTGTATGTGGCCTCTATCCATGAACTCATCTAGACGTGATGCCAAAGAATCCATCGCTTCCAACATATCCTTTGAAGGTTCGGTTTTTTGGAATACTTCTACCATGGAAACAAGATTCTTATCTGCATGTTGTACTTGGTCTTCTTCCAACCGTTCCAACTTTGCCTTCATCGGAAAATCTACAGTAAAGTGGTTTTCATCGCAGAGAAAATAATGAACAAGCTTACCTTTGCAGTCAAGTAGCTACTTTTTGCAATGTTGCCTTTGTCTTGGGTGTCCTCCTTGCTGAGAAAACCTAACCTTGGCATCATGCACACATTTTCTTAGATTTCCAACACCTTCAACTTGCCAATTCTATATTCCATCCATGCATCAATCTTGTCCATACACCCCAAGTTCTCTTGGAGTTTCGACAAGCCTTGAGTCACAATGTCTCTCTTGGTTTGCCAAGTGTCTTCATGCATGGCTTCCATATTTTGGGTCTAATCATGTCTTGGCTTGCATCACACAAATTTTCATTTCCACATGCGCCCAACTCACCCTGACTCAACTCTGCACTCCTTGTTTGAATAACACCTCAACTGCATGTTGAACCAATGCACTCGTGTGCTCAAGTCTTCACACTTTGTTTGAACAACTAGTACCTTGGTTGCCTGTTTCACCAAAGCCACTATGTGTTGCAACCACAAATCTATCTTCCCAAGTCCATAGACACCCCAAATCTCCCTACCACTTTGCAACTCTTTGCATGACCTGCTGTCACATTTCGAGTCATTATGCCCATCTGGTGGAGCACCCAACTTTCTAATGATTTGAGCCAGCAAACCCAAGTTTTCCCAAAGACTGATTTGTTCACCAAAACCACTCTTATACCATCTATCATGTGCCCACATTATTCCCGGGGAACCAACTCTACTTGGTGTACCCAAGTCACCTGACACGTGGGATTGTGCGGCATCGCGACATTTTCCACTTGGTGGCTTGAACAAACCAAGGGTACTTCATTTGGACTATGACTCTTCACCTAAAACATACCCATACTACATTCTAGGCTACAAGGGGAGTCAATTCGCCTCACCCAACTTTCCTCACCAAGAAATCCATCCAATGCTTAACTACACCTACTTTCTCTTATACTTATGCAATTACACAATTCTATACTTAGTCAGTTTAATAATATGCAACCATTCACAATACAAGAAGAGACATAATTATGGTTGGGAGGCACCAACGTGACTAAAACCCGTATAAGTATTTTTATACAAATGTTGTTTCAATGCTTATAAGGAGACGAGCTCACAACTCTTTCGATAAGAAATACAAGTGTAGTCCAAGTCGCACTCAACTTGCCTACTCATACACCTATGTGCTCCCTGCCACAACTTGAGTCGGTCTTGCAATCACCACAAGTCCACTCTCCATCACGTGCATTGTCGTGCTTGACGTCCATGTCTCATCGTCACACTCTCCACCTAAGGTACTCAAACAAAACACTAAGACAAGAATTCACCCTTTGCCTTCATCTTCTTCACCTCATCCCAAGTTGTTTTTTCTTCCTCCAACTCAAGTTCAGTTAGTCCTCCAACTCGCCCAGTCTCTCCATATATATATGTGACCGCTCAAGTCATGAAGCGTCATGACCCTTGGTCTTCACGAATTGTCACGCCTCTTCATCTTCCTCTTGATCCAACCCACAATGAGTCTCTTGATTTTCCCATGTGTCTCCCCTACCTCACTCATTGCATTTGCACCAACCATAACACCCACTTGGACCTTCACATGCTCTCCATGTTATCTCTCCCTTTGGTTCTCACTAAATCCAACTCGTTGCAAGGATTTTGGAGGGGTCAATCAGACCCACCACTAGGCCCCTAGTTTTCTAGGAAGATGGGTCCCCTTCCTTGTGCACTTTCCCAACTTAGCCTCGCTCGTGTTCTCATGCAACTAGAGTCCATGTCACTTGTCACAATCTCATGGCATTCTACACAAGTCATGGGCACGGGTCACCTTAGGCGCATCATTCCCAAGGGATTCCCCAAGACTCACCCATGTTCTCTCTATAAGAATGTTGGGCATGCCTTTATCTGTCTCGACAACCCCAAAATATCTAACGCACCATCTTGCCGATGTTTTTTACATATGTGACGCAGGTGCCTCACGTACTTCCGCCCAAAGGATTTACACTAGATTTCAAGTCTACATGTCCATCCAAGATTTTGAGTCTTCAAACCCTAGGTATTCAAATCTTGCATCAACAAAAACACCAGGACCTTCATGAAACATGAAAGGTACAATAAACAAGTCTTCTTTCAAGCAATTTTCGATTTTTGAATAGAAGTTATTGAAGAAATATCCTTCTACATTGCATGTGGTCTAATTTTGCATTATAGAGAAATCATTTTGAATTATAAGGTCCGGTCTAAAAGAAACTATGAATTTGATAGATAAATGATGGTATAATCCGAATAGAGTTTACTTTTAAAAAAGATTGTTTCCATTTCTAGAAACTATCTCCTAGCATGTCCTGATTTTCTTTAGTTTCCTATACAAACTACCTCCTAACATTTTCCCATTTTTTGCAGTTTCCTATACAAACAATGTCAAAGTTTTTCATACCTATTCATCCTACTTCCCATTTCTGGTTTCCCTTACTTGGAACATAGAGTGGCCAATGTGAACCTCTCAAGCCAACATTGACAAATAATAAACATAGGAGTTGTTTTTGAACCCCGAGTTTCCACAACTCGAAATAAAAAACCCATCATGAAAATGTTGAATCATGCATCTACCTCTACACCCACTTAAATATTTAATGATATAACCATACACAATCTCCATGAAAACTATTTCACCATTTCAAATTGGAAAATCTTGGATTCTAGTTTATTAAATCTAGGTAACGTAGTTTTTAATGACCTTGAGTCTAACCAAGGCTAGTTGACATATTTTAGTTATGATTGTCTTTTAATACATAGTGTTGGGAGGAAGATGAGCATTGAGTGATATACAATTATCCAATTATTGTCCCAGTAATAAAATTCTCTGAAATGTTTCATCGAGGTGGATCTTGGTGGCCATCCATCTTCTCCACTAAATCAACATTTTTGAGCCTATGTTTTAATAAACCATGATATTCACCCTTTTGATGAGGAATTCAATGTAATGCCATCTCCATTTGTGAAGTAATGTAATCCCTACAACATTAATGCATTGGATCCCATTATAACTCCACAATTAAGCATTCTTAGGCTAGAGTAGTATTGGGATGGGTGACCTCCTGGGAAATCCTAGTGTTTTACATGCCTATGGCAATTTGTAAACTTCGACCAATTTATCCCACATACATCATGGGAATTATTCTCCTCTCTCTCTCTCATATATAATCAAGGTGAAGGAGCTCCTTTAAGCATGCAATGGAGTGTGATGTAAATCTTGTTGCAAATGAAGCATAGCCAACATCTCTTTCTCTTTAGAGATAAGCTACCACCATTTTAGCCAGTTTGTGTCTACAATATTTTTCTATTCTTATTCATTAATAGAAGTTCGGTTTTATTTTATTTCTGTGTTTCTATCATATTTTTGTGTTTCATTTTGTTTCCTCATAAATTTGGAATAGTGGTAACAAAGTAGTCTGCTCCTTGTCATTTCTCAGAGCATGTCCCCAATGAGGTCAAGGTATAAAGAGTTGGGCCTTGAGTTAGTTTTGTTTGAGGAAAAACACTCTCATCAACACAAGACACCTCCCATGGCGGAGGAAAAGAGAGATTATGGAGAAGGATATCCTTTCAGGACATTTCTCGAGGAAGCCCTTATGCGAAAAAGGAATGAGATGATGGACAACTTCGCTCATATCCTTTGACGACTACCGATGGTGGTTGAGGCATCTTCGACAAGCAACCATTTCATAGGTCCAACACTCTTCAAGGTACAAGTCAATTTGATATCCCCTTATTTGAAGGCTAGATAGATGCAGATGTTTTAGAAAAATGGTTGAATCTGCTAGAAAGTTATTACTCTGTCCAAAAGTTTTCCAAGAGTGAAAATATCACCTTTGCTCTCCTTAAATCCCTTCCCCATGTCAGAGCTTGGTGGGAAGGTTACTGGGAGAGGTACATTGCGGATGAATCTACGCCATTCGAGAGAGAACCCACTTGGGTGGCCTTTATAGATGCCCTCAAGGAGGATTTGTATCATGTCATAAACTATGATGACCAATACATGAGATGGATTACTTTGCGTCAAAAAAGAGACTAGATGGTGTCGGAGTACACTAACATATTTCATACCTTGTGCTTAAAGTTGGGTAGCAAAGACTCTAAGTGACACCTAGTTTTGAAGTATTGCAGTGGTCTGCATGGGTACATTAAAATATAGATGGATTTCTTGGACATCTCCTCATTGGGAGTTGCTTATCAATATGCAGTCAAAATTAAGCAAAAATTCAAGCAGTGGAGTAAGCGGGAGTTCTAGTTGGCAAATACACCACAACATAAGCATGGAATGTTGATGTTTTGGTAGCCGCGGGAGGTATTAACCTCCAATATAAATTTTGTACTTAGAGTAGAATATTCCAAAAGCAAGAGAACCATTAAACATATGTGGAAATACCCTAGAAGAGAAGTCGACCCAAGAAGATTAATAATAAAGTAATAGAATGCTCCAGAAAGTGAGGTTGGCCCCACATGAAAATACACCTTGGAAGACTAGTATAAATAGAGTATAGGTGATCCTCATTTGAATACACTCACTCACTCAGTTAGGGCGCAAGCTTAAGGAGCAAAGGTTGCAACAGAAGGAGGCACAAGTCTGGAGAGGGTAGTGCAACAGTTGTCGTGGTGTAATCTCAGTCTTTCTGGTAGTTATCTTGTGCGTTTCTCTTGTTAAAGCTATGCTTCTCTTGGTAAAGTTACACATCTATTGGTAGAGGTACGCTCTCTTGATATTGTGCTACTTCCAGAACAATATTTCCATTTCTGGTTAGGGTTTATCTGTTGGTTCTAGTGGACTTGCTAGAATCTATCTAAGAAAAGGTTATTGTGCTCGGGGGTGGCATGTGTAAGTGCCTATAGTTGGGTGACAATGATGTGACATTGTCTATGGTTAAACGAGCATTACCAAAATTTTAACATGGATTCATAGCAGGTTTCCTTCATAATAGTCTAACCACTAGAAGGAATATCATCAGTTTCCACTATTGTGAAGCTCATTGAGCACTTACAAAAGCCACCAAGAAGCTCACCTAAGAAGGGTGCATCTTTCGCCCATATCAGATCTCCAAAATTCTGAAATCGAAAACATTAGGATTTCCTCATAAAACCTTAGGTCAAGGCGTCTAGCATCTAGAAGGATTGATTGAAAAAAGAAGTCACAGTAGTAGTTGCATAACTAGTTGCAGTGCCAGCTGCAACGCGAGTTGCAATACCAGTTGCAGTTCATCTAGTCCAATGAATTTTTTGGTAGCTCAGTGAGCAACTTATTGAAGGATGCTGAAATTATTATTTCCCTAGATTAGCTCGCTAGCCATTCTTCCAGTAGTTCCAAATAGGGTTTTTGTTTTTGCAGCAACAACAAACCCTAACCCAAATTCGTTGGGCACTTTTAGTGAAGTGTTGGGCTTAATTCTTGGTTGTCCTAGTGTTCCCTAACATAGCACACCTTCTGGCGCCCTTAGTCAGCAAAAATGTCAAGGTTTATTTTTTCAACCAGACAGGTTGAAATCAAACCTTTGGTCAAAGTTAATTTTATAAGCTGACTTTAGTCAAAGTATTAGATTGATTAAGGTTGATATTTTAGAATTTATTAGCACTATGTTCCCTAACTCAGATTTCTTTTAAGAAAGCATATTCTCTTAGTATAGGGGACAGGTTGGAGAGAATACTTGTCATCTTGAGTGAAGGAAAGTCAGAAGAAAAGAAACAACACTCATTCTTGGAGATAAGACTCCAGGTTCCAGGTTTGATTGATTAAATTGATAAGTTTCCAATTTGCACATATCAAGTTTGATAATTGATACATTACAAGTAAACACTATAGTTGTGAAAACAATCTTTGAAAGGTTCTATTACTGCTAGGTACAATGAATACTTGGTAGCATGTGAGTACTATTGATATAAATGATTATTGTACTTGTTTGCAAGATGAACTAACATCTCCTCTAGGAGATCTTTCTTGTTTTGCTTCTAGGCAGGTCACCTTGGTAATACTATGATTATTACCATGAAATTGTCAATTATTCTTTTTACCACATATATGTTCTTATGAAAATGCTATTATATTAGAAATACTTTTGCTCCTGTTGCTCTTGTCTCAGACAAGTTATCTTACAAATTCCATGGAGGTTACCATGGATATGTATGCATTCCAGGAAATTTACCATGAAAGCAGGTTACCAGTGACAAATCTGAGAGGGATCTATAGTGACAGTTATAGAAGGAAACATATTAAATAGCCTCCAGTTTGAGACATGGAGTAGACTGACCATTAGGAATATCTCATTCCCAAGCAGTGACAGCGAAGCCAAAGGAGTTTTGGAAATCGTGCATTCAGATGTGTGTGGACCAATGGCAACCACTTCACTTAGAAGATAATGGAGAGGATTTCACATCAGATGACTTCAAAGCATCATGCAGAGAAGTTGGGATTAATAGGGAGCTCACTACTCCCTACAATCCTCAGTAGAATGGGGTAGTAGAAAGAAAGAACCGAATGATAATGGAAGCAGTAAATGCTATGATTCATGATCAAGACTTACCCATGCATCTATGGGAAGAAGCATCCTAGACCGTTGTATATGTTCAGAACATAAGTCCTCACCGTGTACTTGGGAACAAGACACTGGAAGAAATGTTTACAGGAGAAAAGCGAGAGGTTAACTACCTAAGGACATTTGGTTGTCCAATGTAAATTCATGTTCCCAAAGATAAGAGATTGAAGTTGGATCCTTCAGGAAAGAAGGGTATATTTGTTGGATATAGTGAGACATCGAAGGCATATAGAGTCTACATCCCTGGTTATAGACAGATCGATATTAGACAGATGAGGATGCAACGTTCATTAGATTGAGGAAACATCTTACATATGAGATCCATGATAAGGATCTTGAAGCTCCTAGAGTTGTAGACACAAATGAAGGTAATGATTTTGTGCCAGAAGAGCATGGTCCAGAGGACCATGACATGGTAGAACCACAAGACCTACAGAAACAAGTACAAAGAAAAGAATACCAACTTGGGCTCGTGATATTATTCAGGATGTATAGAAGTATGGTGCTCCAGATGTATCTTTTATAGAAAGTAATAAACCTCGACCATATTCTAGTTACATGACATTGTTATGTGATATCATTGATGTTGAGCCTACCTATTATGAAGAGGTTTTAGAGAAGAATGTATGGAAGGATGCCATGATTGAAGAATACTAATCCATCATTAAGAATGATGTTTGGGATGTGGTTCCGAGGCTGAAAGAGAAATCAATTGTGAGTTCCAAATGGATATACAAGATGAAACATTCAACAAATGGAAGTATCGAGAAGTACAAGGCAAGATTCATGTCTCGTGGGTTCTCTCAGAAAGAAGGAATAGATTATGAGGATACATTTTCTCCTGTGGCGAGATACACTTCGATTAGAACTACACTTGCGATAGTTGTAGTAATGAAATGGAAGATACATCAGATGGACGTGAAGACAAATTTTCTGAATGGTGTAGTGGAAGAGGAAGTGTACGTGGAGCATACACAAGGTTTCGAGACACATGACATGAAGTCACATGTGTGCAGGTTAAATAAATCCTTGTATAGATTGAAGAAAACACCCAGGGCATGGTATGGTAGAATTGACATCTTTCTGATGAGCTTTGGCTTTACCAAGAGTAAAGTAGATTCCAACCTTTACTACAAAGGTTGAGGATGGTGGACTAGTGATATTATTGTTATATGTGGATGACTTGTTCTAACAGGAGACGAGAATCTCATCACTGAGTGCAAGAGAAATCTTTCATCAAAGTTCGAGATGAAAGACCCGGGTACGATGCATTATTTCTTGGTTCTAGAGGTGTGGCAGAAACCAAATGAGATTTTCCTTATCTAAGGAAAAGATGCAGTATAAATACTGAAGAGATTTGAAATGATGGATTGTAAATCCATGCCCACACTGATGGTGATGAACCTAAAGTTATTGAGTGATACTTCTTCAGAGACAATGGATGTTGCCATGTAAAATTAGATGATTGGTTCGTTGATGTATTTAATGAATACTAGATATATGTTTTGCAGTGAACACATTGAGTCAGTATATGGTCGAACCGAGACGTGTTCACTTGATGGCGACAAAACACGTATTGACATTGGGCCGATAGTGTCACAAATCAGAAGAGTACATCAGGATGTTGCTTCAGTTTCGGGTTAGCTATGATATCGTGGCTCAACATGAAGAAAACTAGTGTGGCACTCAGTATGACTGAGGCATAATATATAGTAGTGCGTTCAGCCAATAGCAAAGCTGTGTGTCTTCACAAGTTGCTTGCAGGGTTGTTTGATCCCGAGTTAGAGGTGAATTTTGTTTTCTGTGAAAACCAAAGTTGTATAAAGTTGTCCGAGAACCTAGTGTTTCATGACAAGTTCAAGCACGTTGAGATCAAGTACTGTTATATCCTATATCTGGTGCAAAACGGAGTTGTGAAGCTCCAGTATATTGGCACAGACGAGTAAATAATAGATGTGTTGACCAAGCCTATGTCAAAGGTAAAGTTTGAGTACTTCAGGGACATGCTTGGCATGGTCCATAAGGAATTCCCTCGTAAGAGGGAGTGATGAGTCACATATGAAATTCTTAGGGAAGTAGCTTACAAAGTGTGGCAATAACAGGTATTCATTTGCAGGCACGTCAGTTACCCAAACTTTGTATGGATTGGGTATTAGCATAGTTCTGTGTGTGAACTGGCTCAAACTGATAAATTGCCCAGATTCCGTGTGGATTAGGTAGTAGCGCAGTTCCTTGCGAACCGGCTAGTTTCCTATCTTTGAGTGAGCTAGATGAAGTCTTGTAGTGACATAAGGTCCGAAAGGATGCTGAGACCCATAAGGTCCGAGAGGATGATGAGGTTGTGCCCACTAGAGAGATGCTACATGTGTTGATGAGACACCATATGCATGACTGTGACATGACCATCAGATAGGCTATGTGTGACTATGACGGAGCCATTATATGTCTATGATGGTAAATGTGATGTATCGATCCATCATATAGTCTATGTTTGACTATGAAAAATCCTGTTTGTCTATGATGGTGATACTTGTGACATGATGTGTTTGATCATGACATAGCATGTGTGGCTATGGTGATGCTACCTGTAGTCTGGTCTACAAGTTCATGTGAGTCTTTCCCATGCCATGTGATATGGATGGATGTGATTGAGACCATTACATGAAGAACATCATAGTTAATACCTCCCTACATAATAGGGAGTGTTGATGTTTTGGTAGTTGCGGGAGGTATTAAACTCCAGTATAACATTTGTACTTAGAGTAGAATATTCCGGAAGCAAGAGAACAATTAAACAGATGTGGAAATACACTAGAAGAGAAGTTGGCCCAAGAAGATTAACAATAAAGTAATAGAATGCTCCAGAAAGTGAGGTCGACCCCACATGAAAAGACACCTTGGAAGACTAGTATAAATAGAGGCTAGGTGCTCCTTATTTGAATAAACTCACTCACTTATCTAGGGCACAAGTTTAAGGAGCAACATTTGTAACAGAAGGAGGCACAAGCTTGGAGAGGGTAGTGTAGCAGTTGTTGTGGTGTAATCTTAGTCTTTCCGGTAGCTCTCTTGTGCGTTTCTCTTGTTAAAGGTGTGCTTTTGTTGGTAAAGGTATGCTTCTATTGGTAGAGGTATTCTCTCTTGATATTGTGCTACTACCGCAACAGTATTGGAATTTCTGGTTAGGGTTTATCTGTTGGTTCTAGTGGACTTGCCAGAATCTATCTAAGAAAAGGTTACTTTGCTCACGGGTGGCATGTGTAAGTGCCTATGGTTGGGTGATAATGATGTGACATTTTCTATGGTTAAACAAACATTACCAAAATTTTAACATGGAAAAGGAAACCCTAACTTACAGAATGAAGGAAAAAGTAAGAAGAGTCAATCTCAAGAAAATCAGTCCAAGCAACCAACTAAGAAGGGTGATGGGAAGTCTAAGAAAGACATTGGAAAGTGGTGTGAGTTCCACAAAACCCCTTAGAACAACATTAATGAATGTCTCTCAAAATAGTCATTGGTGGTTGAGATCGAAGAAAAAGAACCAAAACATGACTCTGACTTTGATTTAGGGAAACTAATCATCAATGTATAACCCACTGCTACCATCGCGGCCATAATAATATAGCCAGAAGAACCAGGGGAGCCTAAGGAGGGGGAGCACCTCTTCTACTCGTAGATGTGGGTAAAAGAGACCCGACACTACATTTGATTGTTTATATTGGGAGTGAGAAGAACCTGATCTCAACTGATGTTGTCAAAATATTGAAGTTGCAAACGATGCCAAACCCTCAACCATACAACATCGAATGGTTGAGTTGGGGACGAGACATTTGCACCAGCCAGCAGTGCCGCATTTCCTACGACATAAATCTCTTCAAGGATGAGGTATTGTGTGATGTTTCCCCACTTGAAGTCTGTGATTGTTTTTTAGGACAACCATATATGCGGAAACAACACGCTATCTATGAGTATCCGCCCCACAATGTCATTGTTATTCTAGGAGGTTAGGTCTATAGGGAACCATAGGTAGCTCCGACTACTACAACTTCATTGAACTTGGAAAAACAATGCCACAAATTAATCTCTCAAACCACAAATTTTTCTCTCATCATGATCTAGTCAGAAGGTGAACAGAAAGTCATTGCGACCATTACAACCTCGACCCAAGATCTTTCTATCCAACAGAAGCAAGTTGGCAATATTTTAGAGGAGCATGAAGATATTTATTCTTCACCTACATGGGATCCTTTGCACTACCACTTCCCGCATTCCATTGAATTGGTTCCTGGTGCCCCCTTACCCAAAGCTCCAATATATAGGCACTCCCTTCTAGATAATGATAGTCTTCCATATGTTCAACATAACTCTATTGGCCACGACCCTTTTCAGGTGTGCTTGAGGTTCCAACCATTAGCCCCCATTGATATATATCTTCTTGTTGCATCTTCACCAATAAATTCCTCCCACACTCAGACCAAGGAAGATTATGTAGTCATATTTGTTGAATGGATCTAACACCTCCACCAACAGGTTCATGAAATCCTTCCACGGGCCAAGTAGAACCATGACAACTACTTCAACAAGGCAAGTGAATCACCAAAGTTCATATTCAAAAAAGTTTCCCCATCTCTCGAGGGAACTTAATGCAATGGATAACATTGCTTCCTAATGGGGGAGGATTGATCTAGGTGGATCTTGGTGGCCATCCACCTTCTCCACTGAATCAACATTTCTGATCTTTTGGTTTTGATAAACCATGATATTCACCCTTTTGATGGGGAATGTAATGTAATTCCATATCCATTTGTAATGTAATGTAATGTAATGCATACAACTTTAATGCACCAGATCCCATTATAACTCTATAGTTAAGTGCACTTGGTTTATAGTAGTACTGGGATGGGTGACCTCCTAGGAAATCTTAATGTTTTACAGGCCTATGACATTTTGTAAACTTCAACCAATTATCCCACATGCATCATGGGAATTATTCTCCTCTCACTCTCTCATATGTAATCGAAGTGAAGGAGGCACTTTAAGCATGTAATGGAGTGCGATGTAAAACTTGTAGCGAATGGAGTGTAACCAACATATCTTTCTCTTTAGAGATAAACTGCCACCATTCTAGCCAGTTTGTGTCTACAATATTTTGTTATTCTTATTCATTAAGAGAAGTTGAGTTTCATTGTATTTATGTATTTCATTTCGTTCTGTAATATATCTTATTGTATATTACATTTAATATTGTATTTTGTGTTTAATGTTGTTTGTATTAATTATACCGTCAATGTAAATTCACATCCGTTGTCTAAAGACGTGACTATATTCATTATTGTGTATTTATACATGATATTGTAAACATATTTGGACATCAAATAATAAAATAAATGAATATTGAATATATAAATTCTTATATATATCTCACTGATCTATATGGATGTCGGTGGCCTCCCACCTATTCCAATTGGTTCGTTTTGGCAGTTTTCCAGTTTGGCAGTTTTTTCCTAGTTTTCGGGTCTTTGACTTCCGGGGTCGTTTTGAGGCCCTAAACAACGTTTTTAGGGCTCACCATAGTTAAATTGTGGAGATAGTCAATTTGAAGGAAAAAAGTTTATTCCTCGGATAGACCTTTCCAACGAGCTATCGTGCGCCTAAATGGAGATCGTATGCAAAAGTTACGACACCGGGAAGTTGATGCACTAACTTACCCAAACGAGGCCCACATGACTTTTGGCGATTCATCTCCTAGGGTTAGGTTTTTGGATGTCTAGGGTTTTTGACATTCCTGTTTATTGTAAAAAGGACTTCAAAGCCTCATTGTAATCATCTTCTTGCGAGTGAGTGCAGTTGTCACATCTCTTCCCATAGATAAGCCACCACCATTCTAGCAAGCTTGTTTTCTGCTGCATTTTATAGTTTCAGCTTATTTCCTTATTGAATAGAAACCAATTTACTGTATATCTGTTATTCTATGTTAAGCATCTTTTGATAATAATCTGTATTCATTTTGTTCTGCTCATAAAATCTAGATCAATGGTATCAGAGCGGTCTGCTCCTTATTGTTCTTAATGCATGTCCCCAACGAGGTCAGGGTACAAAGAATTGGGTCTTGAGCTTGTTTCTCTCGAGGAAAAAATCTCTCACACGCCCAAGCAAACTCTCATGGCGGGAGAAAATAAAGACGGCGAGACAAGAGATCCCTTCAAAATGTTGCTCGAGGAATCCCTCACACAACGAAGGAACGAGGTGATGGATAGTTTTGTGCAAATCCTTCAGCGGCTACCAACAGGCGACACATCTTCCTCAAATGGAGGCACCGCCCCCTTTAAGGCACAAATAAACTTTGATATTCCTATATTTTAAGGTCAAAGAGATGCAGATGTTGTAGAAAAATGGTTGAATCTGCTAGAAGGGTATTTCTTTGTCCATAAATTCTCGAATAGAGAAAAAATTACTTTTGCGCTCCTCAAAGTCGTTCCCCATGTCAAATATTGGTGGGAAACTTTCTGTGAGAAGAAGGAAACAAAGGAACCCTCATGATTTACGGTCGCGGTCATCTATGAATCCTTCAAGGATGCTATTAAGGAACAATACTACCCTGTTGGAAGTTATGACGACTTGTACACAAAATGGACCACACTGCAGCAGGAAAGAGACCAAGCAGTGCTCGAGTTAACAAATATCTTCCATACCTTGCGCACCAAGCTGGGTATCAAGGATTTTGAGCGACATCTGGTGCTCAAGTATCACAACGGTTTGCATAGATAGATCTAGGTTAAAATGGAGTTTCTGTACATCTCATCTTTGGGCATGGACTATCGATATGCCGTCAAAATCAAGCATAAGCTCAAACAAAATACAAAAGGATGGCCCCAACCCACATAAAAAAGGACAGAGCAAATAAAGATTGCCTCAGGAAAACCAGTCCAGGCCGCAAGCAAATAAGGACACCAAGAAGACAAAGAAAGATACCAAGAAGTGGTGCGACTTCCATAAGAGCTCCTGGCATAACATTGTTGATTGCCGCTCAAAGTAGTCGTTGGTGGCTGAGGTGAAAGCCTCTAAATCAGATGTGGGTTCTGACTTTGAGTCAGAATCAGAAATGGGGAGACAGATCATTGACACAAAATCCAGTGCTACCGTTGCTACCACCAAGCTCCATCCTGATGAACCAGACAAGCCAAAGGAAGACGCGCACCTTTTTCATTCAAATATGTGGGTGAAGGGTACCCTGCTGCATTTCATCATTGATAGTGGTATCCAGAAGAACCTCATATCAACAGAGGTTTTCAAACAAGTTTCCCTGCCGACAACGCCGCACCCACAACCCTACACCATCAGATGGCTTCGCCAATGAAGAGACATCCCCGTGAGACAACAATGTCACCTGTCATACAACATCAAGCCCTTCAAAGACGAGGTATTGTGTGATGTTTCCCCTCTTGAATTTTGTAATTTTCTTTTGGGCCAACCATATTTATGGAAACATCATGCTGTATATGAGTCTAGGCCTCGCAGTGTTATTATTACTTTGAACAAGAAATTGTACAGGATACTTGAGGCAGTCCCACCTAGTGATATTTTCTTGATCTCTGCCAAGCAATGTAGGAAGGCCATCTCTCAGATGGGGAAGTTTGTCTTCTTCGTGATTCACTCTTAGAATGAGAGAAAGATCGTAGCCTGACCTCTCCACACAACAAAAGCAAGTGGATAAGGTCATGGAAGAATACTCAGATATCTTCTCCTCACTGTTTGGGGTACCTCTGCACTGTCAGATCAAGCACCCCATCGATTTGACCCATGACGCATCGTTTCCCATTGGGCTAGTCTACCGCCACTCCTTGTTAGAGAATGAGGAGATAAAGCGACAGATCCAAGAACTTCTCCACAAGGGGCACATCTGTCCTAGATCATCACCTTGCAGGAGCCTAATCGTGTTGGTACAGAGGAAAGATGGAACTCGACGACTCTGCATTGATTATCGGGCCCAGAAAAAATCACAATAAAAAATTGGTACCCGATTCCCCGAATCGATGACCTCCTTGATCAACTCACGGGGAGAAAATACTTCAGTAATATTGATCTGAATTCTGGCTACCACCAGGTCCCGATAGAACAGACATATGTATGGAAGACCACCTTCAAGTCAAAGGAAGATCTTTTTGAATGGTTGGTCATGCCCTTTGGTTTGACAAATTCTCCATCCACTTTCATGAGGATGATGGACGATATCCTGCGACCATTCACCAATAATTTTGTAGTGGTGTATCTGGATGACATTCTCATTTACAACAAGATTTGGGAAGAACACTTGCAACATATTCAGCAGGTTCTGCACACCATGTGACAACACAAGCTATACGCCAACTTGGAAAAATGCTCCTTC
>SNQJ01S0012322.1:154830-168182 GCA_010110895.2 Picea sitchensis
CAAACCGAGGTCGTAAATCTAAGGATTGTACATATCCTATGCATGTATAATTCCAAGAACCCTCACACATGGGATGAGAGTCTTCCCTATGTCCAACATAGGTCAACCGACCACAACCCCTTTTAGGTGGGGTTAGGATTCCAACCATTGGGACCCATAGATGTTGCACTACTCCTTGCAATCACCTCGACCAACTCATCTTCTTCTCCAACTGAAGCTGGCAAAGCCACCTGGTTCATTGAACGGATCCAACACATCCACCAACAGGTTTAGGATATCCTACATAATTCCAATGACAAGTACAAGCAGCGCGATGATCAACACCGGGTGCCACATAAGTTTCAGGTGGGCAACAAAGTTTGGTTGCACTTGCAGAAAGAATGCCTTACAGGACCCCATCGGAATATTTTCCCACTCCGTTATGGGTTGTACACCATCACCAAGGTTGTTGGTGATAATGATTTTGAGCTCAACATTCCTCCTTTCCTTGGCCTGCACCTAGTGTTCAACGTGGATATCTTTCGACCTTATTTCCCACCATTATTAGACACCTCAGAGGTAGCAAAAAAACTCACACCAATAGAGCTCAACCCTGACTGCATACAATAGGCATCGAGTGATCAGAATGTGGAAAAACAGGTCAAGGGAACTCGCTAGCAAAGGATCCAACTTTATCGAGTTGTCAAAGCAGGGCAACTCCTGCACCAAGGCAAGTGGCTCACCCAGGGCCAAATTCAACATAAATTTCCTCACCTGATGGGGGCACTCAATGCAATGGAGACCATTTCTTCCTAAGGAGGGAGGGTTGATATAGATGGATGCTGGTGGCCTCCCACCTATTCGAACTGGCTCATTTTGGTAGTTTTTTCCTAGTTTTTGGGTCCCTGACTTCCAAGGTCGTTTTGAGGCCCTAAACAACATTTTTAGGGCTCTCCATAGTTGGACTAATGACATAGTCAAAGTTTGAAAGAAACATGTGTAGTCCTTGGATAAACCTTTCCAATGGGCTATCGTGTGCCTAAAACGAAGATAGTATGCAAACGTTACGACCCAGGGAAGTTGATGCACTAACTTACCCAAACGGGGCCCACATGAATTTTGGCGCTTCATCTCCCAGGGTTAGGTTTTTGGATGTCTAGGGTTTTTGAAATTCCTGTTTATTGTAAAAATGCCTTCAGAGCCTCATTGTAATCATATTCTTGCGAGTGAGCACAACTGTCACATCTCTTCTTAGATATAAGCCGCCACCATTCTAGCAAGCTTGTTTTCCGTTGCATTTTACAGTTTCATCTTATTTCCTTATTGAATAGAAACCAATTTACTGTATATCTGTTATTCTGTGTTAAGCATCTTTTGATAATAATCTTTATTCATTGCTTTCTTCTCATAAAATCCAGATCACTCGCGTTCTCTACCAATTGGTATCAAAGCACGGTTTCAAAAAACCTAGGGTAATTTCCCATGGTATTGGGAAGATACTATAAGGAAAAGAAGTAAAAAAAAAAAAAGAGAAGAAGGAACGGCAATTTTTTTTTACCGTTGGTGGTTTACAGTGCCGTGGTTTTAGTAAACCATTGGCCCATGGTATTTCCTTGACTCGTGGTTTTGGTAAACCATTGGCCCGTATTTATATATATATATATATATGGAGAGGGAAAGTAAAAAGGAAGAAATCAAAGTCAAGTGATATAGAAGGAGAAGTATTTCATAAGGAGTGTTTGAAAAATTGGGAAATAATATTTTATATTAAAGTATTAATATAAAAGTAAAATACAAGGTTAAAAGAATGTAGGATGGGCCTCGACACCATGTCTTCCACACTTACCAATGTTGCCAACACTTCCTCCACACTAGAATTGAATGAAGGTCTTAAATAATTTTGTGCGGGATTTATAAGTCAACTGGATGCTAAAATTGACAAATTGAATGAAGGATTAAGAGAAATACAAGAAGATTCTTTATATTGTAAAGAAAATTTGGGGAAAATTTTGGGAAGATTGAAGGAGGAAGACTCTGAGGAAGAACATGAAAGTGAATATGAAGGTGACAAAGAAGAATATCAATATAGTGTGAGTTTCTCCACCGTTTATGATTCAGTGAATGTAAATCCCACCATGTTCCTGTACAATTAGAACACCACGAAAAACCCAAAAATGTTTGCATACAATAATGTAAAAACAAATAGAATGGTTGAGGAAATGATTAAGAAAATAAAAAAAAATAGAATGGTTGAGAAAATAATCAAGAGAATACATTTGGCACAGTAAAATTTAGAGAAATATTCATTTTACGAAAAATTCATGGCACAAATGCAGGATCTAGAAATGGTCACAAGAATGGAAAATGTGATAGGCACAAACCCACATCATTCAAAATTACAAGTAGTTGTCCATGGCAATGGAATGGCGAAGCCTAATAATCACATGCAGATAGATTTTGCCATTTTATTGAGAGAATTTTTTTATTGGGTAAATGATATCGTGGTGTATGATCCATCTTTGTCTACACTGGAGAGAAAATCTATGAAGGCCCTCAACTGCTCTTTTCTCTCTGGGAGAAAACATGACAAATGGTTGGTGGACAAGCCCACACTATTTTTCATGCTCGACTCCCAAATGTTCCAATGTATCAATTTACTGGAGACAAATTGGACACTAACAAAATTGAACAAGATTATCATACTAGGCGAGATTTTAAAACATTTTACATAGTGTATTGGTATCAAGAAAAGTAAATCCATCATGAACAATGAGTAAATACAACATGAAATGTTGTTGCCAGAGACAACTATTAAAATACCATGTGTTGGTATTTAGTAGGATGGGTCAACCTCACCAAATGAAGATTATTCTACTGATCATGAATCGATGTATACATAATCATTTTATGGTTTAAGTTGGCATTTCCTTAGCTAGAAATATTTGTTCAACGATGTTGGTTGCGTGTATGTCTGTTCATTCTTTGGCTGGGATTGTTTGTGCAGTGTCAACGATGTGGATTTGAAACTTGGCTTCGATTTTGTTGAATTCTATGATCCCCGTGATGCTGAGGACACAAGAAGATGAAGTTCCTTCACTAGGTAATGGTCCCACATCAAGAGTGTCATCCTGTAGATAGACACAAGGAATAAATACACCAGTACATTAAACATGACAAACTTTCAGGAAATGGTCCAAAGTACTCATTCAAAACGCCACTAGCTCAACTTCCTACAAAATTTCCAGTTGTGGGAGATTGGGGACAAACATAGTGGACAAATTCCATCGTACAACATGTAAAGTAGATGGGAATTGAGAGGGATTTCAATCAGAATACGAAGAGTCGTAATCTAGTTTGTCAACATTCTGTGAAGAAATCTTTGGACACAATGAATTTGTTCTTTATAAACCAATGCATGCAGATTGGTCATGACATTGTAAAGAAAATGAGGAGTTTAGATCCAAGCATTCATCTTTACCCATGCTTCAAGGACGAAGCTTTTCAGGAAGTGATGACTTGTAATATACCTTATTGTATATTACGTTTAATATTGTATTTTACATTTAATATTGTTTGTAATAATTATATCATAAATGTAAAGTCACTTCCGTTGTTTAAAGACATGACTATATTCATTCTTGTGTACTTATATACGCTACTGTAAACATATTTGGACATCGAATAATAAAATAAATGAATATTGGATATATATAAATTCTTATATATATCTCGTGTTTGCTTCCACGTTCCATCATAAATCTGGATCAATGTGACCTTGGAATAATCACACCCCTTGGTAAAGGTAGGAGGGTATGTTCATTGGGACTTTTTGCAATGGTATTGGCCACTTTCCTGATCAATACTTTACACAACGAGTGCATGTAAGACCCTTGTCTAGAATGGGATTGGAAACCTCCGTCGCACCTATGCGGATGGACAGATCAATCAAACAAAACAACTTGACATGAAGGCAAGGCTCACATTTTGGGGTTGCCTTAGGAAGACAATATGAACATACTGCTTTGGGTGCCCTTGTGGATGGACAAGGCACATTGCAAATGAGTCAAGTTGGATGCACCAAAGAATGGGGTGAACTTGGCTATATACTTGAGGAGTTGGAGTGCAAAGACTTATACATATCGATTGAGTGGGCTATCTACACTTGGGGATTGCAATATACGGTCGAGGTGCCTTTGGGCACAAGTTGCCATGGATTGTGATCATAGACACACTAATTGGGCATAGTTCCTTGGGTATGCATTCCTTGGTCATGATTTGCAAATGACGTTATTGTGGACATGTGGGCCTTGGGCACACTTGGGTACGAATGATTGGATGACTTGGGTACAGATGAGGTGACTTGCAGATGGGGTGATCTAGGTGTGGATGACTTGGCTGACCATACAAGGAGGCACACTTGGGGTGACTCATGTGGACCCACATGCATGATGGATGAATTGTATTGGGACCACTCCAAGCGACGCGAATTTCCAAGTGTTGGCAAGGAGCATATAATTATGGAGAGGCATGTTATCCCCTAGCCTAGGGAAAACCTCGAAGATTATGTCTCGAGGCCCACATGTCCTAGACATGGAGTACCGAGAGCCATATTGACTTGAACCTGGCCCTAGAGGGCCCATATTTCTTCTTCAACGCCCCCACCTTGTTAGCAACAACAACATCCATCCCATCGGCCTAGTCCTTCAACAATAGTGGGTATTACTCCATGAGGTAATGAGTCCAGGTATCATGGTATGTGTCACTCTGATTCTCAAAACATTTGAATATGTGCATTTAATTATTTTTACTTATGACGTGTGCTTGGACCTTATGCCTTTCCACTTGTCCACACCTGGGGGGAATGACAAGATGCCCTAGCAAGTTGGTTCCCATAGGGTTTAAGTTTCCACTAGGTGGGTTCATGAAAGGTCATCGTCCATTCCCACCATACTTATCACTTTTCATCTTTTTCCCTCTCATCCATTCCATACATTGGTTCAGGCATTGGGTTTTCCAAGCTAGCAAAGGGTTGTACCTTACCTTGTGGGAATAAGGGGCTAAAGGCCTAGAGGGTAAAAGTACCTGACAAAAGATAAAAGACAAAAGAACAGAACCTTTAGATGCTTCACCTAGGGATCCCCGAGAAAGAAATAAAAGACTTCTCAACAAGAAATAAATGGACCCATAAAATAATAAAATCAAGACCTAGTTGGAGGATAGGGGGTCTCATCAGGAGCCAACCTATTACGTCCATGGGCATGTAGCGGTATGACACTACCATTCATCTGGTCACCACGCCACAGTAGTATCTCTTGGTGACATAGACAAGAGAAAGGGGGTCTCATCACGAGCCAAATTTCTCATCTCCATTAAATGCTTGTGGGTAACATTGTCACCACTGGTCACCATGCCAGGGTACTGTCCCCTAACTAGTCTCTTGAAATAAAAAGAAATAAGAAAAAGGATAAAAGGCATTGAATGGGCTTGGAAACATTTCCATCCATGAGAAGGTGAAACTCACCCTCTTTGGAGGCAACCACAGGTAAGTCATACATTCCCCTGTCATCACTTCACCCATTGCTCAAACATCCCTCACCACCTCATCCACTTACATGGCCTGGATTTGCCTTCACCTGGAAGCATCCAACGTTCAATGAGAATTATCCCAATAGGACTTCCTAATGTCCTCTCCAAACCTGGCTTGTAGAATAGCATAACGTCTTTGAGCACTTGTTTGGGAAAGGGGGGTTTTATGCACATGTTTAAATAACTTGATTATTATATTTGGTTGACATTGCTATGATCCATTTGACTTATGAGCCCATGGAGGGCGTACTTGTTGTTGTCGCAGGGCCACACCTGACAGATAGGTATGCATGGGGAGATGATTAGTTCAGACCTCCATAGGGACAAAATCCCACCAGATGGATGTTGAGACCCCATCTAGGGGCAAAGATAGGATAGAGGCTTGCACTAGAGAGAGAGGAGGACATTCCACCAGAGACAACCTAACAGGCTTGGACCCAGAGGGGTCTTTCCCTCCTACTATGATGTTGGCCTTGAAAGGCCCATAACTTCACCACTGTGACCCTTGACGTCACCCAATGTTTGATGGACACTTTGGAGGCAGTTGTGTGCCAAGTGGCACGTGTGGCTTGATCTAGAGGCCTTGGGAGGCCTAACGTTTTTCTCCTAGAGGCCAACATTTCACCTGAGAGGCCTAACGTCACCCTAAAATGGCATGACATCACATTTTCTGCTTGATTTAGGGTTTAATTTGTCATTTTTATGTAAAAACTGGATATTACATGTAAACTGACCATGTTAGCCTTTTTGACCTAATTATAGTCATTGTAACTGTATAAATAAGGGACTTTCCCTTGTATTATTTCATCATCTTTCACTCACACTTAAGTGAGGTATGAAATTAGGGTTACTTGGATGAAATTTAGTGCGCACTTCTTGAAGGAGGCTATTTTTGGAGTATTTTAACATTTTTCTTGGTGGAAATGTTCAACTAGGCTATTTGCTAGATGATTCTTGGTGAATATAGGTAAATTTTCTCCAATTCTTCTTCATTGAATTGTTATGGTTGTATTTATATTTCATTTATTCTAATATTATGAAATTTCTAGCTTAAAACCCTAGGAGGCTAAAGAACATGTTATTGTTCTTGCCTTAACAACTTTCACCTACTAGATTATGCTAGAAAACCGATTTTCTTGAAGCTTTTTGCTAAGGGCCTTGCCATTGAAACACCCTAGCACCTTTTGCTTCATCTAGCCATCATCTATTCCATATTTGAGCTAAAGAAGGAGGAAAACCACTAGGGCTTAGTGTTACCTACTTCCTAGTGGCCATTTCCCCCCTAAGGTCTACTGATTGAAGCCTTGGGCTACCAACAATTCAATCATTAACCTTCTTGTCTCTAGCTCTCTTATTATCAATTTGTTCCTTCAATATTTTCCCCTGATAAAAGAGACTCCATTTACCCTAAAAGCATTGATCTAAGCCTTTCACTCGAGTTATTTATAAAAGCCACCCTCAAAACTATTACCTTAAGTTGTATACTAACTATTCATAACCTTATAATAGACTAATCTACTAACCTATTTGTTGTTGTTACAAAAGTAAGCTACAACCATCTATTGCAGCATTAAAATCACCTAAAATCAATTGTAAAGTTTATTTATACACTGCCTAATTTGCTTCTGACAAATGCTAGTACTTTGCCATTGTTGAGTAATTATTCTTGGTCATTGTGAAGCCATTTTAAGGCAATTATTGTGAAGTTACTATCTTATAAACATTGTTGTTATAAAAATTTGTTTGCTTGATCTATATCAACTATTGCTTTTAATGATAAAGTCTATGGTTTTATTAAGTACTAACATTAAGTTGTGCTTGCAAAAAATATATTTTCTTGTTGCTTTGTTCTGGGCAGGTACATCTAAATACTTCATTACTTCATTAGTTAAAACCCTGGGACTTTTTGATCAGTGTGACTTGTGAGAGGGGATACTTTTATAGACACTTTAACCTTTGTCTTCTCAAACCCTAGGTCATCGGGGATGTCTCCCCTGGGCCATCAACCCTAAATAGAAAGAGGTATCCTATTGAGGTGATAGTGATAGGATAACCTCTTGTTACGCCAATTTCCCTTTGCTTAACCTTTTCCTTTGGAATAAGTACAAATTGTGCGATAACATTTTGGCACCGTTGTCGGGGAACACCGAGTCAATTCTCCTCAAAGGTGACACTTCTCGGTAAGCCTTTCCTCAAAATCCTTTACTTTTCAAAGCTTACTTGGCGACTCCACTGAGGGTGATCCCCTCATCTCTTTGATAATTTCAAGAAAATTATCTGGATACTCAACTAATGAAAAAACAAACCATGACTTCTCAATGGGACCCGAGAAACTTCAAACCTTTAGACATGAGGTAAATCCCGGTATACCCTAGGAAAATGCCCCCTAAGTACGAAAATTGGCTCCCTAGATTCATTGGTAGTGATGGGGAGAGATCTGACCATCACATGGATGATTTTTGGGCTTTCTTTCAACTCCACCCTATCAGTGATGAAGCTAAAGACTTGGCAATGAAAATCTTCTCTTCCACCCTTCATGAAAATGCTAGAAAGTGGTATGACAAGCTCCCTGATGCCAACATCACGTCTATGGACCAATTGGAAGAAACCTTTCTCAAAATATGGGGTATTAAGTTGGAAGACATCCCAATACTACTAAAAACACTCGAGCATATAAAACAAACTGAGAATGAAACTATCAGACAGTTCCAGGATAGGTTTGAGGACATACTATATCGAATTCCTAGAAGCCATCATCCTGAAGACAAGTACATAGTTCATCTATATACCAATGCACTCTTAGTGCATCTAGGTTTTCCCCTCAGTAAAAAGGGCCTAAGAACGCTTGATGAAGCTCATTACATGGCTAAAAGAATCGAGGAAAATATCTCATTATCCTAGGAAAGACACATCTTTTCCCTAGACACTCGTAGTTTGGATAAATTAGTTTCCCATGAGAACTTTACTTCTGACTTCCAAGAAGAGCGGGAACAAATCATCGACCAACAAGAGGCTAAGGGGAAGGATCTTGATGATATTTTCCAATATCGCAAGGAAGGGAAAGAATTTACTCATGCTTCTACCGAAGATAACAAAGATATGGTTAAAGAGCGAGAGCTTGGAGATATCAAACACGATGATGAAGTATCAATATGTGCTCCTCCCTCTGATGAATCCATCCACGAGCCTATCCCTCCTACACAAGAAGAAGAGGATGAGGTTAGTCACTTTCCTTTTTGGAATTTTGATAATACCTTATTCTATGATTCAGAGAGTGAAGGAGAAATGGAATCCTTGGGCAAGGTAGATCCTCCTTGTTGTACAATTGAAGATGTAGAAGCAAGTCTTCCATTTGATGAAGTTATCCAAATACTTGAAGTTCTTGCACAAGAAGAAGTAAGCAAGGTGAGTTGTTTCCCTTTCCAAAMTTTTAATGATTCTTTATCTTATGATGTGGAAAGTGAAGAAGTGTTGGATGTTTTTACCCCTTCATGCTATAATGAAGATGATGATTTTGTTGATAATATTGAAGAKTTCATACATGTTGGGAAGCGTAATTGGGATGCGATTCGATATGATGGGGATCCCATTTACGACATTGAGGGTCATGTACAAAAKTTGCCTTTACCATTATCACATGAAGTTACTAATAAATTTGACATTTGGCAACAAGGACATGACATGATTACAATTTTTTTTCAGACACCCAAGGATGACCTGGTGCTATGCTCTCCTAATAATTTTCAGTCATACCTTGAGGAATTTGATGATTGTTCCTTTGAGCACTTGGATTTATTCTATGAAGAAAATTATCAACCATCGTATATATTGATAAGAGTGAGGAAGTTGCTTTCCTGAAGCAAGATACTTGTGATAAGATTTTCCACCTCCCTTTGATTACTTTACCTCGCTATGTCACTAAAGGTATGGTTTGGAAACATGTCCCTTATCCAAAGTCTTCTGTAGGAAAAAACCTCCTTTTGGAATTTAGGGGAAGGTTGAGTACCTTAAGAAGAAGTTTATTATCACAATCTTCCAGCTTCCCCTTAAGAAATTGTCAGTCATCCTTTCGGTTCTTGCTAATCCCTTCCCAGGCCTCAGATTGTGAAGACGTTCGAGGTAACCAACTTTCAAACTCTTTGAGTCAGTCTTTTGAACCTTTGAATTTTCATGATCCCTTTCTGAGACGGATTTAGCACTTTCCTGAGAGTATGACTTGGCACCACTTTTTCCCTCCCACCCGCTTCCATGAGCTAGACCTTACAATTTCCAATGATACAATACAGTTTCTAACTCATGTTATTTTTGTGCTTAACTTATCACTGCTTTGGTTTATGATGAAGAACAGAGGAAGGTATTGTGAGATATTGCTAGGATGGTTTCACTGGCTATTTGACTACACCTATCATTCAACTGACAGGTAAGTACAGGTAGGTAGGTAGGCATTTGCTTTCATTGTATATACCATATGCATTTCATGCTAGAGTAGTTGTGTTTCCATTTATATATATGCTTGCTTATTTTCATTGTCTGTACCATATATGAGCCAGGAGTGATATCACCACCCCAAATGATTAATGATAATTTTTGTTGAGATCAAGTAGGTCACAGGTCATGCCAGATATGTTGAGGTTCTCATGCACTCTACAGTGAGCACATGTCCCCGATTTGGAGCCAGATGGTATCCTCTAGCCTAGGGATAACTAAGGAGATTATGTCTCGAGGCCCACAGGTCCTAGACATGGAGTACCGAGAGCCATATTGACTTGAACCTGGCCCTGGAGAGCCCATATTTCTTCTTCAACGCCTCCACCTTGTCAACAACAACAACAACAACATCCATCCCATCAGCTTGGTCCTTCAACAACAATGGGTCTTTCTCCATGATGTAATGAGTCCGGGTATCATGGTATGTGTCACTCTTATTCTCAAAACATTTGAATATGTGCATTTAATTCTTTTTACTTCTGATGTGTGCTTGGACCTTATGCCTTTCCACTTGCCCACACTTGGGGGGAATGACAGGATGCCCTAGCAGGTTGGTTTCGATAGGGTTTGAGTTTCCACTAGGTGGGTTCATGAAAGGTCATCGTCCATTCCCACCATACTTATCACTTTTCATATTTTTCCCTCTCATCCATCCCATACATTGGTTCAGGTATTGGGTTTGCCAAGCTAGCAAAAGGTTGTATCTTAACTTGTGGGAAGAAGGGGCTAATGACCCAAAGGGTAAAAGCAGATGACAAAAGATAAAATCCAAAAGAACAAAACCTTCAGATTCTTCACTTAGGGATCCCCGAGAAAGCAATAAAAGGCTTCTAAGCAAGAAACATATTGACCCATAAAATAATAAAATCAAGACCTAGTTGGAGGATAGGGGGTCTCATTACGATCCAACCTATTGGATCCATAGGAATGTAGTGGTATGACACTACCATTCATCTGGTCACCATGCCAGGGTAGTGGCTCTTGGTGGCATAGCCAAGAGAAGGGGGGTCTCATCACGATCCAACCTTCTCATCTCTATGAAATGCTTGTGGGTAACATTGTCACCATTGGTCACCACACCAGGGCAGTGTCCCCTAACTAGTATCTTGAAAGAAAAAGCAATAAGATAAAAGATAAAAGACATTGAATGGGCTTGGAAACATTTGCATCCATGACAAGGTGCAACTCACCCTCTTCAGAGGCACCCACAGGTAAGCCATACAGTCCCATGTAATCACTGCAGCCATTGCTCAAACATCCCTCACCAACTCATCCACTTACATGACCTGGATTTTTCTTTCCCTGGAAAAATCCCACGTCCAATGAGAATTAGCCCAATAAGACCTCCTGATGTCCTCTCCAAACCTAGCTTGTAGAATAACATAATGTTTTTGAGCACTTGTCTGGGAAAGGGGGGTTTTATGCACATGTTTAAATAACTTGATTATTAGATGTGGTTGACATCGCTATGATCCCTTTGACTTATGAGCCCATGGAGGGCATACTTTTTGTTATTGCAGGGCCACACCCGACGGACAGGTATGCAGGGGGATATGATTAGTTTGGACCTCAATAGAGATAAAATCCCATCATATGGATACTAAGACCCCAACCAGGGGTAGAGACAGGGCATAGGCTTGCACTAGAGAGAGAGGAGGGCGTTCCACCAGAGACATCCTGGAAGGCCTGGACCCAGGGGGTTATTTCCCTCCTACTATGATGTTGGCCTTAAAAGGCCCATGACAACACCTCTGTGACCCTTGACGTCACCCAATGTTTGATGGACACTTTGGAGGCAGTTGTGTGCCAAGTGGCATATGTGGGTTGATCCATAGGCCTTGTGAGTCCTAATGTTTTGCACCTGGAGGCCAACGTTTCACCTGAGAGGCCTAACATCACCCTAAAAGGGCATGAAATCACATTTTCTTCTTAATTTAGGGTTTAATTTGTCATTTTTATGTAAAAATTGGACATTACATGTAAACTGGCCATGTCAGCCTTTTTGACCTAATTCTGGTCATTGTAACTGTATAAATAAGGGATTTTCCCTTGTATTATTTCATCATCTTTCACTCACCCTTAAGTGAGGTATGAAATTTGCGCCCTAATTAGGGTTACTTGGCTGAAATTTAGTGCGCACTTCTTGAAGGAAGCCACTTTTTGAGTATTTTAGCATTTTTCTTGGTGGAAGTGTTCAACTAGGCTATTTGCTAGATGATTCTTGGTGAATGTAAGTAAATTTTCTACAATTCTTCTTCATTGAATGGTTATGGTTGTATTTATCTTGCATGTATTCTAAGATTATGAAATTGCTAGCTTAAAACCCTATCAGGCTAAAGCACATGTTATTGTTCTTGCCTTAATAATTTTCACCTACTAGATTATGCTAGAAAACCGATTTTCTTGAATCTTTTTGCTAAGGGCCTTGCGATTGCAACACCCTAGCACCTTTTGCTTCATCTAGCCGTCATCTATTCCATCTTTGAGCTAAAGAAGGAGGAAAACCGCTAGGGCCTAGGGTTACCTACTTCCTAGTGGCTATTTCCCCCCTAAGGTCTAGTGATTGAAGCCTTGGGCTACCAACACTTCAATAATTAACCTTCTTGTCTCTAGCTGTCTTATTATCAATTTGTTCCTTCAAGATTTGTTGCTGCTAAAAGAGACTCTATTTACCCTAAAAGAACTGATCTAAGCCTTGCACTTGAGTGATTGATAAAATCCACCCTCAAAACTATTAACTTAGTCTCTCTATTAACTATTCCTAACCTTAGAATAGACTAATCTCCTAACCTATTTGCTGATGTTACAAAAGTAAGCTACAACCATCTATTGTAGCATTAAAAGCACCTAAAAACAATTGTAAAGTTGATTTATACACTACCTAATTTGCTTCTGACAAATGCTAGTACTTTGCCATTGTTGAGTAATTATTCTTGGTCACTGTGAAGCCATTTTAAGGCAATTATTGTGAAGCTATTATCTTATAAACAATGTTGTTATATAAATATGTTTGCTTCATCTATACCGACTATTGCTTTTATTGATAAAGTCCATGGTTTATGAAGTACTAACAACGAGTTGTGCTTGCAAAAGATATCCTTTCTTGTTGCTTTTTTCTGGGCAGGTACATCTGAATACTTCATTACTTCATTGGTTAAAACCCTGAGACTTTCTGATCAGTGTGACTTGTGAGAGGGGATAATTTTATAGACACTTTAACCTTTTCCTTCTCAAACCCCCAGATCACCGGGGATGTCTCGCCTGGGCCATCAACCCTAAATAGAAAGAGGTATCCCGTC
>SNQJ01S0012323.1:0-23028 GCA_010110895.2 Picea sitchensis
GACTCCTAGACACTGCACTCTCCTTGAATCAAAAGAGTACAGATCATGATAGGCCTTTGTCACTTCCAGTCCCAGCTCCTCCATGACAATCTTGGGCATAAGGTTGTGCGAAGATCCTGAATCCATGAGGCAATTATGAAACACTTTATCATGTATGTTCAGGGATGTGTAGAAGGGAGGGGATGAATCATCTCTATCTTATACCATGGGCCCTAGGACAACTGTTGGATTTTCATCTTGGAGATTGATTGAGTCGGAGGGAGGCTGGGGGGACTCAGATTGCAGCAGCTTGAAGAGGGACCTTTTGAAGTCTTCATTTTTAACTGGCTTAGAGAGGGGGACAGGAATTCTGATCCTTTGAATTTCATGCTCAAAATTAAAGGAGGAAATATGCTTAGGAGCTTCCCTTACCTCAGAGACAGGTTCTTTGACTGTCGGTGAAGCATTATGAGCTTTCTTTTCTTTAGTGGTGGTTTTTGCAGACTTAGTAGGCATTTCTACTATGAGGGGATGGTCTTGGCTGTCAAAGTATCCTTCTTTCTTTCTTGACCTAAGATTGTCTCTGTTAGAGGTGTAACTGGCCTTTTCTCCTTTTCCTAACTCATGAATTTAAATGATCATCAGGGATTATTCATATGCATATTGAGTCAAATGGGGAAAAGGAGGAGCTTCTTCAACACAGTGAATCTCAGAGTAAAACTCATCTACCTCCTCCCCTCCCTCATGAGTAACCAGGTTATTTTGGAGAGGGGTTTGGATCCTTTGATCTTCCCTGTCTTTCCCCTTTGGTTCCCTTGGGAAAGCATGTGGTCCATTTCTATTAGGTCTCCTAAAACCTCTACCATCAACATTCTGGGGATTTATGTACATGGTCTTCCCTTCTAACTCCCACCTTTCCATTCTAGCAGAAAGTGACTTTAGTACTCTAGCTGTCTCATCTGTCTGAAGGGGCAAGGGAGAGGAACTGGATGAGGAAGCTTCAGGCCTCTGCTCGGATATGTTTATATCAACAGTGTTCCTGAGTCGATGAACAACCAATAAGTTAGATTCTACCTCGACGACTGCATCTTGCATATGGGCCATAGTAGTGGCTCTTCTTTCCCTCAATAGGAGGCAGAAATTGGGATAAAAGGCGCTAGCATAAGTGATCTTTGTAGAGGCTTCGGAGGGTTTTATCTCAGTAGCAATTTTGTTGTACATTTTATTAAATCTTTTGGAGAAGTCAGAGACAGACTCTCCTTCTTTTCTCTTCAAAGACCCAAACTCTGTCATGTAATACATGAAGTCTTTTTTATCTCCCCACTGTCTCAAAAAGGCATCATCTAAAGCTTCAATCCCATCATTAGATCCAAGAGGCAGGGCCTTAAACCATTTTATAGCCTCACCTTGGAGACTATGGACAAAAATCCTCATCCATACGTCTGCATGCATGATGACATTGTCATCCGTGAAATGGTAAAAGGATTCTAGGTGTTCTTCTGCAGTTATCTCCCCCTCACCTATAAACTTGGGAAGCTTCTTGAGGTAACCATCTACTAGGAGGGCATTGAGATGCTGAGGTAACACAAGGGGGGACTACCTAGCGGCTATAATAGCCTCCATTCTGGTCATAGGGGGATTTACTCCTGCCATGGGGATATTCGGTGGAGGAGAACTCGGAGGAGAAGGAGCTCAAAAAAGGGATACTGGGGATGAGCCTCTAAGGGGAGTGGGAAACAATAGGGGATTTAGGGAGAAGGCTAGCGAGCTTAAGTTGGTCGATGTTTCCCTTCGCACAGAAGCGACAACAATAACAAGCGGAGGAGCGGTAAAGCCAGGAGTGGGGAAATATTCTATGATCCTGGATCTATGCCAAGGTACAGCTTCAAGAGAGATGGGAGTGACAAGGATTTCTCCCTCTAATCCCAGACCAAGGGGGGAAACCTCAACATGAACACTCCCGAAATTCAGGAAACGAGAAACTTCAGAAAGCGGTCTGCTAGGAAACTGAGGAGGAGAAAATGGAGTTCTTACAGAAGGAGATGGAGGATTACTTGGTTCAGCGGTGATAGCTTCTCCTTCAGAGGCCTTTCCTTTTCCCAAGACCACCTCCCGATCAGTTTCAGGTGTAGCTAGAGGCAGCTATGGATGAGACCGCGTGTGTCTTCCTCTGAAAGACACAATTGACACGGCCGATTCGCCACAGTCGATTCATCACAATGGAGTCACCAAGTGCACAGTAGCAATCTTCAAAGGATCTGATGCCCAATGCACCTTCGGAATCAGAGGCTCAATGTCGTTCAATCTCGGGGAAAATTTTCAACTTCATCCCTGAAAACGGTGCCATAAATGTTGGCGATGGAAGTCACTCCTGGATTACAGTAGGAGCAGAGCCCGACGCCCATCAGTTTTTATGTCACGATATTTTTAATGGGTGATCAAATGGGTAGAGACTCGAGAAGATATCACTCAAACTCAGGGGCTGGGTCCGGCATGTGAGGAACAAAAGAGATATTGATCTAACTTCAGTCAATGGGTTGATTTGAAAATGAGCAGGTTGAATACTTGGTGAGAGGAGTCGACAAACTATCTCAGGCAACAGGCCTTTTAGTAATCTGTAGAAGAAAAACTTTGAATGCGAGATCCTCTGATTAAGAGCTTCAAGAAACTGAAAGGGGGGACTTGACTGGATTCTACAATTCCAAGTCATTCAGTGCTAAGAAAATCACAGGGATGATTAGAAACAATGTAAATGTTACAGTGATCAAATATACATCATCCTATAACAGTTACAACTCGACTAGATTCTCCAATTCTGAGCCGTTCTAATACAGCGTAAACAAACACGTGAAAGAAACTGACATTCATACGACAAAAAGTCTCAAGAGTCCATACATAACCAGGAAAAAAGTGCTTCGTTAAAGATTTGCAACCGGGAGCCTTGCTCAACCATCGATCCTTTACAAAATACAAAGACTGAGTCTATATACTCAGAAAATTATCCTAACAGTGGCGTGCTTAGTCACCCAAGGCTTGGTGTCCTTTCAGTCGAATTTGGACAGATATCCTTCATCAGACGCCATATTAACTGTGCATGGCTCCTGTAAGGGGAGTAGTTGAGCCATTAAGAGCCAAGGTAGCATGTGTAGACCTCCTCTGGCTAATTGAGGACTAGGCATGGCCTCTTTGGAAAAAATGGTACACAGGACCCTCTCGAGCAGACCGCTGGCCAGGCTCTCCATATCTTTCACTTAATGCATGAAGAGAGGTTTCAACCACTCTTTCTTACTTTCATTTAATTCAAGCGAAAACCAGGCTTAAGGTCAGATCAAATGGCACCCGGAGAACACGATGAACCTTTCGGCGACTGGACTCGACAGCCCTGGCCCCTTTTGCACAACTCTTTCTATTTTCCCATGTGATGACGCGCTGTGATCCTATGTTTATCCTCAAAGGAACTTTTGGCGTTCGCAAATAAGAAGGGGCTGATCCTTGCTTCTTAAAATCGCGATGAGCGAAACGCCGAGATGGCTTGAATTGTCACCATGGCTGCCTCTAGATCTGACGGTTATGAACTCTCCTGAAGATGTTGTGGGCCCAGGTCCTGGACACTCCCGGCACCTCACGCATCAGGAAATGACAGAGCAGTTCATTGCGCTTTGAAGTCGGGATGGGCGAAAAGGCGGAGAGCCTAATCTCGCGCCAGGTGGCTCCTGTGGATGAACGACTGAGGCTGCTTCGCGATGCTGCGGGCCCGACTCTGGGCGCTTTCGGCACTCCGAGGTTTGGGGTTTCGAGATGTGAGATGACGAGGGACTTTAACCTTTCGAACTCCCGAATGTTGATATGCCGACTGGATCTCGCACTATGTGTCGCTAGATCGGACGACCAAGATTTAGTCTTGAAATATAGGCGCTTTCTCTGACGCTATATATCGGTTAACTTGTTAGCCCCAATATCCCGATGACCGTTGATCTGCCCTTATGGATGAATCTATACCGTCGACAACATAACTTTTCCCTCTTACGTGCTTGGAAGCCTTAAAACAAGATTTTTCCATGCTGCTCTCGGGCGCTTATGATGCATCTTGCAGACCCGAATACTATTGTGCCTAGGACAAGAAATGTCGCTAACAGTAAGATAAAGTCTGTAAACTCGAGACAAGTGGTGGATAAAGGAACAAGGACAAAAAATAATGTATATGTGATCAAAGAAGATAAATAAGAGTGTCGTCTAAGGAAACATGATGAAATATGGTTATGGCATAGGAGATTTGGACATCTAAACTTTGACCACTTAATCAAGCTCAAAAATCTTTAGGCAGTAAAAGATCTTCTAAGAATATTAAAGCCACAAGACTTTGTGTGTAAACCCTACAAAGTAGGAAAGCTAACTAGGACACAGTTTAAATCCAAGAGCTCTACTTCAACAAAGAAACCACTCCAATTAGTTCATATGGATTTATGTGGACCATCAAAATAGGAAGGCACGGGGAAGGAAAACTACTTTATTTTGATCATTGATGATTACTCCAAACTTACTTGGGTTTCTTTTCTCAAAGAAAAAGATGAAGAATTTGAGAAATTTTAAATATTTAAGGCTTTAATTTAGAATCAAATAGGAAAGAGGTTAAAGGAAGTAAGATGAGACAGAGGGGAAGGATTTATGTCAAGTGAGTTCAAGGAATTGTGTGATAAACACAGGATCAAGAGAGAATACACAATCCCAGGAAATCCACAACAAAATGGAGTAGTTGAGAGGCAAAACAGAATAGTTCATCAAATGGCCAAGTCAATGATGAATTAGAACAACATTGGTCAAACTTATTGGGTAGAGGCAATACACAGAATAATCCATATTCTTAAAAAGGCCCACCTCAGACCACATAGTGACAAGACACCTTATGAACTATGGTATGGAAGACCTGCTTCAATCAAACACTTCAAAGTCTTTGGGAGTAAGTGCTACATAAAAAATAATAATGAAAACCTTCACAAGTATGATGGCAGGGCTGGTGAAGGCATATTCGTAGGATATGCTACCAATAGTAAAGGATATAGATGCTTTAATAAAATATTGCATAAATTGTTTGATTGCATTGATTTAAAGGTTGATGAAGGAGACTTAGAAAGAGAGGTGAGAAATATTGAGCCTACTACAGAGGACATAGCTGAAACAGAAGATGAACAGGTCCAAGAATCAAATGGAGAAGAGACACCCAGACAAGAAGAGTCAGGACAACAATCAACATCAAATCCTTCCTCTACGATTACTCAAAAGAATCATCTTGAATGTCAGATAATTGGTGAGAAAGACAAAGGTGTACAAACCAGGAGAAGGATAATCAAATACACTGAGTAATCACATATGGCCTTCATATCCATGGTGGAACCCAAGAACTTCAATGAATCTAGTGAAGATGTAAATTGGTTAAAATCAATAAATGAGGAACTAGACCATATTGAAAAGAATGACACTTGGGAAATCGTTCCTAGGCCAACAAATAAAAAAGTAATAGGATCCAAATGGGTCTACAAAAATAAGATGAATGAGCAAGGAAATATTTTAAGAAATAAGGCTAGATTGGTCTGCAAAGGATATGCTCAAATAGAAGGATTGGAATTTGATGAAACATTTGCACCTATAGCAAGATTAGAATCTATTAGAATGTCTCTTGCCTATGCTTGTCATAAACAGTTTAAAGTCTACAAAATAGATGTCAAGTCATATTTTCTAAATGGAGATCTAAAAGAAGAAGTCTATATGGAACAACTAGAGGGTTTCCAACTATCAGATAACCTTGACTTTGTGTGAAAGATGAATAAATCCTTATATGGGATGAAACAAGCTTCCCGTTCCTGGCATCACAGACTGAATACGTATCTACAAGACAAAGGGTTCAAGCTATGAACAATTTACAACAATCTATATATCAAAACAGAGGGTAATGATCTGCTCATTATGCTGGTCTATATAGATGACATCATCTTTGGTAGTAATAATACTTCATTCGTAAAATGGTTTTCTTCTACCATGCAATCTGAATTTGAAATGTATATGATAGGGGAACTCTCATTTTTCTTGGCCTAAAAATTACTAAGAGGTCTAAAGGAATATTTATTTCTAAAGAAAAATATCTAAGAAAAATGTTGAAAAGGTTTCAAAAGGAATATTCTAAACCTATGAGCACACCTATGGTGACTGGATGTAAGTTAAGAAAGGATGATTATTCACCTGATGTTGATCAGAGTTAATATAGGTCTATGATAGGCATCATATTGTACATCAAAGAATCCCATCCAAACATATTGCATGCTGTTGACATGGTAGGAAGGTATCAGGCTGCACCTAAACAGAGTCATTTGTTAGTTGTCAAAAGAATATTCAGATATTTGAAAGGAACAATGGACTATGGCCTATGGTATCCTAGAAATCAAAATTTTCAACTATTAGTCTATTCAGATGATTATTGGGCTAACTTAGTGGATGAAAGGAAAAACATGAGTGAAGGTCCATTCTTCTTAGGAGATACCCTCGTATCATGGTTGAGAAAGAAGAAAGGTTTCATTTCCTTATCAACTACAGAAGTTGAATACATTGCAACTTCCACATGTTGTACCCAAGTATTGTGGATGATTCAGAAACTTGCAAACTTGGAGGTAAAATATACTGCACCAATACCAATTCATTGTGATAATACTAGTGCAATCAGTCTGTCAAAGAACCCTATATTTCACTCCAAGACCAAGAATATACCCATCAAGTATCACTTCTTGAGGGAACAGGTGACCAACATTGTTTTTCCTTTGCGTTATATTCCATCCAAAGATCAGATTGTTGATATCTTCACTAGGTAGATTGCAAAAGATCAGTTTGAGTATCTATTCCAGAAGTTGGGCATCAACCCATTATCAACCTAAGAGGGTCCATCCTGTCAGGGGGAGTATGTACTGGTTGAATATCTGATACCTCCGACAAGTACTACAACAGCTCATGGGGGACATGTTTTATTTGACATTGATGTCAAAGGGGGAGAAAAGGTGTGGTCTGGATTCTATAGTTGGAGAATAGTGCAAACTTCATAGCCTTTTAGGGTTTCCATCGATTCCAAAGGGAGATATTGTTGGCATGTTTACAGGCGAAGTGTGCATCGATGGAAAAACATGCACAATGTAAGCTAAGGTGAAGAAGAAAACAATATGCAGAGATCAAAGCTTGAGAGAGATAGCATTCTGAGATGCATAGATTAGATCCCATACATCAAGGCTTGTAGAGGGATCAAAGGTCATTGCCTTTGACACTTAGATATTTGAGAAAGCCAAATCTCAGGAGGAGGAGAGACAATGGCCATTGGATCACCAATCTTGAATACCCAATGTTCGTTAGATCTGAAGTCTAGTGACTAGAGGAAGCACGGAGGAGAAGTACATATATGATCCATTGGATCTGAGCATCAAGGACCAATAGCCGTCGGATCCAATATAACTTCGAAGAGGATAATGGCCGAGAGCCATCCTCCAACTACGCGAAATGAAAAATCGGGATGAGATCTGAACTGTTGGATCCAGAGGACACATGGAGAGAGATCAACATTGCGCTGACTCACGAACTAGAAAAGTCAAAGGTGAGTAGTCCTCCAACTTCGCGAAATGAGAAGTCTCGATAATATCTAGACCATTGGATCATAGAGGTGTGTGGGTCATTGATCTGGAGAAAGTTTTGGAAAATTGGGAGTCGGGAGAAGGGAGGTGCGTATTCCTCCAACTCCGTGAAATGTGAAGTCCTGATAATATCTGGACCATTGGATCACATATGGATGTGGGTCATTGATCTAGATTAGTTCAGATATCATGAGTTAGAAGAGTCAGGATTGGTTCATGTTCAAACGCTCGACATGCAAAGTAGAGATTTGATCATAGCCGTCAGATCAATTTCGACTGGAAGGATAGGATAAGCTAGAAAATTCACATCGTAGAAATATCGAGCCATTGATCCAAGATCCTAATCAAATGAACAACATTCACTTCGGATATAAAGATGTGAGGAGTTTACACTCAGGAAATTTTGAGATTTGAAATCCTCAGAATGCAAATTTCCATTAACCATCAGATCTGGAGATTAGAAAATGACCATTAGATCATGGCAGACCATGTCAGCAAGGACAGTTGGCAGACTATGTCATCAAGTACACGTGGTGCAATAAGATAATGAAAAGTGTGAAGTTGATTCAACATTTCAGGTACGTGGAAATCACAAATCCAAGTGACATGTGGCAATTGCTTGGCTCATGACATGTCATCCAGTGATGCAAGAGTTACGTCACTCTGTGAGTTTTGTTTCAGGAGTTTTACCACGAGTAATCACCCAAAGACCTGAAGTATCCAAGGTCGAAGTCCCAGAGTGGAGGAAAGACATTGGATTAAAGAGGAGATGTGTCAGTGTATTGTCAACTCCGAGAAAAAGAAAAGGAAGGATGAACGAGAGTTTCAGAATTGATATCTCCAAAGTCTGGAGACACAAAGGAGATGTTGACCGTTGATACGAGAAGGACACGCATCGTTGGATCATGGACTCTGGGTGAAGTGCTCCAAGGGAAAATGAGAAATCTAGAATTGAAACTCCCATAGCCCATATCCCAAAATCGATCTCGTACATTGGTTTTGAGGGACACGTTTCATCTAATCGCTGAGAACAAGGATTGTGCATGGACAAAGGAAAGAAGTCAGATTCATCGATTGAAGAGGATAGATCTGAATTGTTCATTCAAGAGCACCGTCAACATCGTAAGATCAACGGTCGTGCCTCATTATGGGGCAAAAACATGCTCGAGCCTTAATTTTTCGTAAGAGGGCTGCAATCGAAACCATGATTTTTGGAGAAAGGATGCGTGGAGAATCCTGATGAATTACGGGGTTAAAAACAATTTGGTTTGGACCACCTTTCGACGTTCCCACAATCGCTTGGTCACATGAAGCTCATATCCCAAGGTCATATCGTGAAATGGATCCAACGCTCACTAGACAGAAATCAGGAAGCACCTTTTGAATACGTTCTTGGTCACCACCAATGGTCACACGAAGGAAGGGGCTAGAAGCCAAAGAAGACATATTTTACTGGTTGTAACTAGCAGAGAAGAGAAAGAGTCTTGACTTTTAGAGAAGTTAAGGAATCTCAACATAATGGCCACTGATGATGAACTCACAGGGAACATAACCACCAGAGAAGATGAAGAGTTTCCATGATCATCAGGAGGTGAATGAACGTGATAAAAGAATGCAGAACAAAGAAGTGAAGTGATCTCTACTGTCGAGATATGCAGTAGTGAGGAAGAGTTGCAGTGAACAGCCTGTAGGGCAGAACAATCATGTTGTAAAGAGCATGCAGAGGCATTGTGCATGATGGAGGTAGAAGGTGCACAAAGAGTCTAAAAACATATAAGAGAGAAGAGATGGGTGTTGTTGTTGAGTGTGATTCATGCAGGGAGAAGCATGCGATGTGCAAGAGCTGAAGAATAGAAGAAGAAAGGAACAAAAACACATATCTGAGAGAAGAAAAGAAAGAGTAGCAGATGCGAGGAGGGAGACACTAATGCAAGGAGAGAAGAGTAGTGTAGCAGAATAGTGATCAGATTGGTAAGCCATAGATAAATGTTGTATCATTGTGATAAAGTTGTAAAAATAAAATACTTATATTTCAGGGTAGTATGGAGGTGCTTGAGAGGATAGGTGTCCTCATAGTTTCAAGTGGGTGCTTGAACATAGGGAGTTGTATCTTCCATCTCGTTGCATCCAGAAAAACGAGGGTGGCATGGTGGTGCAAGAGAGAACTATTGTTCTCTGTTATACAGGTTGGTGCCTATGTTACTGGAAGTTGGTGCTTCTATCCAATTGGTGTTGTAACACTCGGGGAGTTGGTGCTTCCTTCTAGTGGGTGCTAGAAAAACCAGAGAGTTGGTGCTCTCATCAAGTTGTTTCTTTTAAAAAAGAGGTTGTAGCCTCATGAGGAATTGGAGATCATATGAGTGATAATGTAAATAAAATAAATATTACTTATCATATCAAGAAGAAGAGGTTTTTCCCTTTATGGTTTTCCTCAGGAAATATCTGTCTCCATATATTTCATGTGTGTGATTGATGTTTAATATTCTATTGCTTACTTCCCTGCATCTTTGTGGTCGTCATTAAGTGTTCTGTAAATATTTTAAAATGGGCATAATTGTTTAAGCACAGTAACAACTGATTCACCCCCCACTCTCAGTTGTCCAACATAACACCCTTTCCAAACATGATCAAACTTTGTGTAGTTTTACCTGCAAGAAAACTCTATCACCAACTTCATAACTGAAGTGAATGAAATGTACATAAGCATAACTATTTTGTTTATCTTGTGCTTCTTTAATCCTCTATCTTATCGATTGCATATGTTCTTCCATTTTTTGAATCACTTCTTGTCCTAACAGGACTCTGTCCTCAAGTCGATCCCTACTCAACAATGTCTGACATGGTCTCCCATAAATAAACTCAAATGATTTCATCTTAATGGTACTCTGATAGTTGTTATTGTATGAAAACTCTACTAGTGGCAAGAAATCTTCCCAAAATTTTTGTTGATCCATTACATACATATGCAACATATCCTCTAAAATATGGCTCATTCTCTCTATTTTTTCATTTGTCTTAGGGTGATAAAACGTACTAAAATTTAAATTCGTTCCCAATGCCTCTTGGAAACTGGTCTAAAATCGTCCTGTAAACACCAATCCTCAATCATATATGATCCTTATTGGTACTACATGTAATCTCACAATATCATTGACAAATACTCTTTCTATGTATGGCACATGATACATCATATGTACTGGAATAATGTATGCACTCTTCGTCAGAGTTTGCACTACCAAGAAAATTGAATCATGCCTCATTTCCATCAGTGGAAATCCAATGATAAAGTCCATTGAAATGGCCTCCCATTTCGATTCTGAAATAACATGTGGCTGTAACAATCCTATTGGATGTCTATGTTCATCCTTCACTTGATAACATTCTAGATATCTTGCCACGTAACTAGCTATGCCTTCTTTCATTGTGTTTCAAAAGAATAAAGTCTTAAGGTATTCCTTAATCTTTATGACTCCCGGATGATCCATGTACATTTCTTGATGTGCTTGACTTAATATCAAAATTATTAATTCGTGGTTAGGCGGTACGCAAGTTCTTCCATTAAATATCAACAATCCAATATTGTCTAATGAATAACCTTCATACTTCTGTACCATCATTATATCTTGTCTAATATTATTCTTAACGTCATTGTACTAATTACCATCTATCTGTAAGGTTCGAATATTTTCTCAAAGATTTGTCTTAAGTGGTATTACCAAGAATTTATGTGGTATATAATTCAATGCATATGCCAGATTGTTCATCGTTCCTTTAATGTAAGTAATCTCAAAGTCATATTCTCTAATTAATTATGACCAATTCCTTTGCCATGCGTTCAGGTCACTCTGTGTAAATATATGTTGCAATCCATATTGGTCTATCTTTAATTTGAATTTTATTCCAATTAGATAATGCTTCCAAACTCTCAAGGAATATGCAATTGATAATAATTCCAAGTCATGCATTGCATAGTTCTCTACATGTTTTATCAATTTCCTTGAAATGTAAGCAATCACTCGATCTTCTTGCATCAAAACTCCACCTAAGACTTCCTTGGATGCGTTTGTGCATACCAAGAATTATTTTTGCATGTGAGGGACCTTTAGTAGCTATGTTATCATCTACAGATCTATGAGATTTTGAAATTCTTATGCCTATTTCTTACTTCATATGAACTTCTTGTCCTGCTTATGCAATTTCGTAATCGGATTTGCTATCTTTGAAAAAGCTTTGACGAATCATTAGTAATATTATGCTAAACTCATAAAACTGCGTGCTTCTTGTACATTTGTCAGTGTTGGACATTCCATAATAGCCTATACTTTCGCTAGATCCACATTGATACCTTCACCAGATATGATATGTCCCATGTAATGAATCTTTGATTGGTAAAAAGAACATTTCGATAGTTTCTTGTACAAATGGTTTTCTCGTAGAGACTTTAGGACCAATATTAAATGTTCATCATGCTCTTCTTTCATATGAAAATAAATTATTATGTCCTCAGTAAATACTTGAACAAACTTATCCAAGTATTCATGGAACACTTCATTCATCAAACTCATGAATACCCCAGGGGTGTTCGTCAATCCGAATGGTAAAACTGTAAATTGATAGTGTCTGAATCGCACCTTAAATGCAGTCTTAGGGATATCTTCTTCTTTAATCTGTAATTGGTGATATTGTGATCTCAAATCAATCTTCGAAAACATTTTTTCTCCCTTCATCTAGTCAAACAAATCATCTATTATGGGGAATGGATATTGGTTCTTGATCGTTGATTTTTTTAATTGGTGATAGTCAACACAAAGTCTCCACGATCCATCCTTGTTTCTTAATAAAATAATTGGTGAACCCCAAGGAGACACACTTGGACATATAAGTCCCAAGTCTAATATTTCCTTCAATTCCATTTTCAACTTTTGCAATTCAGGCGTTGACATCTTATATGGGGTTCTCGCTTTCGATTTACTTCCAAGCTTCAACTCTACTATAAACTCCAACTCTCTTTCGGGTGGTAACCCTGGTAGCACTTCTGGAAGCTCATCTGCAAACTCATGCCCTATAGGAAGGTTTTCTAATCCTTTGCCTCAACCTTTTTGTTTAGCGCTAGCATTTCATAAATATTTCACCCCTTTTGCATGCTCTTTTGTAGTTGTAGGGAAGAAATAAATCTCAAGGAAACCCCCTCTTTCCTTCCTACAATCACTCTACTATGTCCCAAATCATCCATCAAACTTAACGGTTTCATCTTACATTTAAGTATCACATCATGAAATTGTATCTAATCCATACCAACCACTATGTCATAAGATCCTAAGATCGTGACATAAATATATGCCTTCCTTACAAACTCTCCCAAGTTAATGCTATAGTCTGTAAACTTTCCTCCAACATTGTGCTTGGAACCAAATCCCATTTCTACGTGTCTAAAACCATCCTTCTCGACTACCTTTACCTTAATTCTCTTTAGCATTGCACTAGAGACAAATCTCTCTGTAGCACCTGGATATATCAAAATGATAAAATTTTGGTCAATGATTGTACCTGACGTTTTGAGCACAGTATACTGGTGCTTGGCCTGGCGGTTGTTCATCATTGCATGTATCCTATGGGCCTTCCCCAAATCTCCAACTCTAGTTGGTCTTTAAGATCCTGCCACTTTGTCCTTCTCCATTGGATAGTCTCACTGGTAATGTGTCTCTCCACATGTCCAACATCCATTCTTCATTCCAAGTGCTCCTAGTCCCCGAAGTACAAGTTGTTGTCCTAACAGTCTATGATCCTAGTTTGTTTTGTTAAATATTTCTAAAGTGTTGTTGTTGCTGTTTTGGAAGACGTTGTTGTGTCCATGGTCCTCTGTAGGGATTCTTCTATTGAGGATTCTATCATCATGGTGTGATGAACATAGATCCTTTGGACGTATCTCAATGCCTTGAAGTTTGTCTAACTCATGTATAATGTTGTTGCACTCCTGATTTCTCCTTTCTAGTCGTTCTAGAAGGAGTCCTTCCCTGACCCCCACTATTCAACTCTTCCTCAACTATGAAGGCCCTTTGAATTGTATCATGCAATGTCTGAGGAATTAGGATCCTCAACTTCACAAAAATGTTGAAGTTAAGGCCAAACACAAACTTGTTGACCTTTAACTTCTGTGTGATAAGATGTGGATCATGCCTAAGTAGCTCCATAAATCTGGCCCCATACTATGGAATCGTATGACCACCTTGTTGTAAGGAGTTGAACTCACTAAACTGGTGCTCAATGAATTCCTCGAACAAGTACCTCTCCCAGAACCATTCCTCGAACAACCTGCATGACATGTCTTCAATGACCATGTTTAGTTGAGGTAATAGTTTCTTTCACCATAGACGAGCACTCACCTTCAGTTGAAAGACCACCATGAGGACTTTCATGTTGGAGGTGTAATCACGAAATGTGAAGCACATCACCATATTCTCCAACCATTCCTTGGTGGCTAATTCATCCGTGGCACCCATGAACTTGGGAAACCTCACCTTCTCGAGCTCTTTTTGTATACTACTACTACCAGTTGGAGTGCATTGTGAACCCTCATTGGGTACAGATGTTTTTCTCTCATCTCGATCGAGGCGGTTAATCAACACCTCTGACATCCTCTGGAAGGATCTCATCATACCTACCACATCTCTCACAACAACCTACTCCTACTCAATAATTTGCTCATATCCCTAGGGGTTAGACCCTTTTGGGATGGATACTATTGGAGGTGTCACACCTCTTCCTCTAGCACCACTTCGTCTACTTCCTCTCTTTCCTCTAACCATGACTACTTGCATGTACAATTTCAAAATTTAATTAGTGATATAATTTTAATCATTTATTTAACACAGTGGAAGGCGTAACGGTCCAATGTCGCAGGGTTTAATCCGCTTTGATACCATATGTAACAACCTTCTCAACCTCAACATAAGCAGGTAACACAATACAACAAAGGTTGCATATATATATATATATATTAAAAGATAAGGAATTAACATACCCAAATTCAATACATCACTAAAGTAACGTACAATACAAAAAAAAAAAATATTAAGACCTTCAATCTAAAGATGAAGCTATCCTAGAATTAAGTGAACATTGGTTCCCCTCTCATAAAAATAAGAGAAAAACAGATAAGTAACTCCACCTAAATAACAAAAAAAATATTAATTAATTAATAACACCAACAAACTAAGATTAACAAACCCTAAACCTAATAACACTAATCAAAACCTAATACAACTAGATCTATTAAAATAACCTAATATTAACCCGTAACTTATAGAACCACTAAACAAACACCATTAAATATTTTAGGGTTTCTTAATAAAACAAAACTAACAGATACAAAATTTACACTTGAAAACCTATTAAATACTAACAACATCATAATAACCTTTCTAATGAATACAAAAAACTCTCGTTTCTAAAAAAAAAAACACACCTTTAAAAATACTTTAACAATGTCTAATTTATTAATCAATAAACCTCAACTTTCTTATAAACACCATTAAAATAATTAGATTAGGGTTTTTTTTTTTTTTGAATAAAATCACTATCAAACTTAATAAAAAAGACATTCATTAATGATTACAAAATATAAAAGAACAAAAAATTTAGATAAATTTTTTAAGAAATCTTCTATAAAACCCTAAATTTAACTAAACTAAATAAAACTAATCTAAGATATTCACCACAATACTCTAGTTGACATGAAATTTCCCGCAAAACTTAAATATTTATAACCATCTCTTCTCACAATTAAATCCAAGATTGTTGTCGTGATGATGGATCCTAATATGGATGAAAAACATCGACATTCAATTGATACTACTGTGGTTTTTCCGAATTCACCTGAAAACACTCCTCACCACAGAAATCTCAACAACCTTCAATTTCTCAATGTTCAGCTGCAAAGCATATCTAAGCAACTCCATAAACAAATCCTCATACTCAGGTATTGTACAACTACCCTATCATAAGGCATTGAACTCATTAAGTTGGCAGTCAATTAACTGCTCAGACAAGTACCTCTCTCAAAATCCTTCTTCAAACAATTCCCAAGACACGTCTTTAATGTCCATGTTCAGTTGTGGCAAGAGTGTCTTTCACCAAAGAAGCACACTCCCTTTCAGTTGAAATACCTCCACGCAGAGCTTCATGTTCAAGTTATAATCACACAATGCGAAGGACATTGCCATATTCTCCAACCAATCTTCGACAAATAAATTATCCCTAGAATACATGAACTCAAAAAATTTTACCTTCTCGAGTTCTCTATGAACACTACCACTCACAACAGGTGGGAGCTGCGAGCCCACATTGGGCACTCACTCCCTACGCTCATCAGGATCAAGGAAATTTATGATTTTTTTGAACATTCTTTGAAAAAACCTCATCATACCCATGACATCGTCCAATGCAACTTGGTCCTTCTCAGTAGTTTGTCCTTCTCCCTCTGGAGAAGATCCATGGGTTGTGGATATACTCGGAGGAGGCATTTTTCTTCCTCTCATAGCCCGATGTCTACTCATTATGTGTCCTCTAACCATGATACATACTATGAAACAAGGTCAAATTATATTAGTATTCATCTTAAATCAAACATAAACATTGGAATTCGTTATGAGTCTCGCGTCGTAGAGTGAAACCCACTCTGATACCATATGTAACAACCCTCTTTGTAAATTCAACAATGGTTAATAAAAAATCCATAAAAACATTATTAGGATAACCGTAGAGTAAATTTTTATATATATTTATATACAATGCTTACATCTAAACAATTCAACTTATCAAGAATACAACTAATTCCAACCAAAGTAAACAATTAATCATTATCCATTTAATGCAATGATTGCACAAATTACAAAGCTTATATCATCAAGTGTGCCTTAAAATGTCTGAAATTTTAATTTATAATCCACAAATCAATGTAAGAATTTAGAAGCTCCTCACTTATATTAATTCAATATAAATTCATTAAACGGTCATTACTTATAACGAATCCTCATTTAACTCATCAACATTCAACAATACCATGAAAACATGATATAAATATCGATATAAAAGATTATCATAATAACTATTATAATCTATTTTTAAGGTCATGGATACTAAATTGGTGTATGAGACCGTTTTCCTCCAATGATTTTACTGGTAATAGATACCCTATACCCTACCCCCATCTGGATTTGAACATGTAACCTTTTAGGAGGAAACACATGTTCTTAACCATTACACCCACTCATAGAACATGGGTGGAAAGGATGACAATCATTTATTCCAACCACCCAAACTACATCCAAATAATATAAAATAATATATCGGTATCACATTTAATTCTTACGATGTTTTAAGTTAAGAATGTGTCCATAAAAATAAATATATATATATATATATATATATATATATATATATAATCTATTTTTAAGGTCACCACTAAGTCACACCAAATTGATGTATGAGACCCTCTTATTTGTAGGACAAGGGACCCCCTCCACCCAACGATTTGAATGGTAAAGTCTACGGAGCTATACATACCCTACCCCCCTCTTGATTAGTGGGCCTAATGGTTAAGAACATGTATTTCCTCCTAAGAGGTCACAAGTTCAAATCCAGAGGGGGTAGGGTATGTATACTTCCTTAGACTTTACTAGTCAAATCGTTGGGCGGAGAAGGGTCCCTTTGTCCCACAAACAAGAGTGAGGAGAGTGAAATTCACCCTTGATAACTACAAGAATGGTTCATTCTACAAATTGGAAAGGAAAAGAGTGAGGAGAGTGAAATTCACCCTTGATAACTACAAGAATGGTTCATTCTACAAATTGGAAAGGAACCTACGTCGATCCTTTGTCCCACAAACAAGAGTGAGGAGAGTGAAATTCACCCTTGGTAACTGCAAGAATGGTTCATTCTACAAATTGGAGAGGAACCATACGATGCTGCTTAAGTTAACCACGAAGAGCGCAAAAATGGGTCCGCGATCGGTGGTCGATTAATTGAAAAGAAGGGTTAGGAACGTCTACTTAACGTTCGAGCTGACAGACAAAGTAGTTATAACCATTCTACAAATTGGAGAGGAACCATACGATGCTGCTTAAGTTAACCACGAAAAGTGCCAAAATGGGTCCGCGATCGGTGGTAGATTAATTGAAAGGAAGGGTTAGGAACGTCTAGCTAACGTTCGAGCTGACAAACAAAGCAGTTATAACCATTCTACAAATTGGAGAGGAACCATACGATGCTGCTTAAGTTAACCACAAAAAGCATCAAAATGGGTCCGCGATCGGTGGTAGATTAATTGAAAAGAAGGGTTTGGAACGTCTAGTTAACGTTCGAGCTGACAGACAAAGTAGTTATATGCAATGAAAGGTCATCAAGGTATGTTTCTACTAAGAGAGGAGTTCTCTCCCACATGTGATATACTTCCCATAGGTAAATTTTCATATCCGTTTGAACACGCACTCGTGTTTTGCATCATTTCATTTTTGCTTAAAAGCATTGAAACCACGATCTCGCCATAGAATCAAAATCTATGTGTTGAGCGAGGTGGCACACAGATGACATATTTTAAACATAATGGAGAACAATTCCAGATCTGGCGTTGACTGTAGTTTTTTAAATATTTCTCTGAGTTTACAGAGTTCAAAAAAATTCTTCTGAAGATTACCTCAATAAAGAATACAGATGACTCCAATGTCGACATGTACGTTTCTGATTACATCTGTAACTATGTATCCTTGAATCCATCCGAAATTCTTTCTAAATTATCAAAACTCAACAAATTACGAGTTAGAAATACTATTTGGCATGCAATAGTTGATCACACGTAAGTGATTCTGACATTTGAACCGTGTCTAGTCTCAACAAAACTGAAAATTCTTCTAAGGTTGTCATTTGAAACGTACCCCTCTTCTCTATTATGATAGGAGAGCACTTTTTCATGTATCATGTACAGATAAAGTAATGGAAGAGATTAAAAAATGTTAAATATAATGTAACCTCAACAGGCTGATTGTACATTGCCACCTATCCTGGCCAGTTGTACTTTATTTTCTTGATTTGCTTGAGCCTATTTAGCTCAGCTATTTCCCTTTGCACATTACTTCTTCATTAACTCTTCTCATTATACTTTCTCCTTACATTCTCAATATACTGAATACTATTTCTGCTCTATTCTTTCTCTCTGCATTTCTTGCTTCACAATTTATCATGGTATCAGAGCTTCAACAGTAAACCTCTTCACACAGGCTGGAGAGCAACACGATCCTCACAGTGCAGAGCTTACAAGGATACGAGAGCACGTGACACAGACTTTTCACAAGGCTTGGAGAGTTGTCTATAATACTCTCAAAAGATCCTCGTAGGAAGCTCACATGAGGAAGCAGAGCACTATACTCTCAAAAGATCGAGCAAAGGAGACTGCACTCCAAACCCCGATAGGCAAAATCCTGAAATCATCTCGACTATCCATCAAGGAGGACACGTGGAGAGATCTCGTTATTTCGCTCACTCGCATGGTGTAAGGGTCAGAAGACTGCCCTGAGAATTCACAAATCGCAAAATCTCGAGTCATTCTGGACCGTTGGATCGAGAAAGATCATAAGCCGTCGATCTAACGCTATCACAAAATTGGGAATCAGGAGTTGGACGAGCAAAGGAGACTGCACTCCAAACCCCGATACGCAAAATCCTGAAATCATCTCGATCGTCCATCAAGGAGGACACGTGGCGAGATCTCGGCATTTCCCTGACATACAGGGTGTAAAGGTCAGAAGACTGCCGTGAGAATTCGCGAATCATGAAATTTCGAGCCATTCTAGACCATTGGATCGAGAAAGATCGTGAGTCATCGATTTTAATCTATCGCAAAATTGGGAATCGGGAGTTGGATGAGAAAAGGAGAGTGCACTCGAAACCCCGATACGCAAAATCCTGAAATCACGAGAATTACTCAAAAGAAAAATTTTGAGAAAGAATCTGGACCATCCATCTCAAACGACGGGTGGCAGCAGATCCAAGTGCCATCTCATTTCGGTGTTTCGGAGTTCGCGGTTTGGAGAACGTCATGACAAGAGTTCAAAACTCGCGAAATAACGAGTTGTGAAATCCCGAGAGGATCTGGACCATTAGATCATAGGAGGATCTGGACCGTTGATTGTCCAAGGAGAAATTTCGGCACTTCACACACCGGGAGTCTGAAGGACCCAGGATCATCGTAGCAAAACCGTTGAAGTCCCGAAACGCGAAATCCCAAAAAGGTGTTAGCACCAGGATATTTCAGATTTCGGAAAATTGAGGGACAAAGAACTGGCGAAGGCATCGCGATTCCCCGATTCGTGAAAATCCGGTAGCACTTTAACATTTAGGTGCATGGTCACATTGAACCGAGACTAAGGGCCAATCCAAGGCCGTTAATCTCTCTTTGGCGTTTTGGCGATCGGAATTTGGAGAGACAAGAGTTAGGAGGACTCGTATAACGAAGTCCTGAAGTCAGAATCGCGAAGCCAAAACTCACAAAGTCGAAACTCGCGAAATCTTGAATCGCAGAGTTCCGAAGTCCCTGCAAGAAATTAGCAGACCTGGTTTTACACGCGGGAAATAGGTAAATACGAAATTTTCTAACAATTTTTTTTTTCTGTTTTGTTAAAATTCTTTAAAAGATGGTGACATCTAGCAATTTAGGACCAACTCATGGTCCGATTCTTCTTGGAAAGAACTATGAGTTCTGGTCTCTTTGAATGAGATCGTTCTTGCAAGCACAAGAGTGATGGGATCTAGTGGATCTTGGATATGTGGAACCAAATCTAGCAGACCTTGCCGCCATGACAAACCAACAGAGAATTGCTTAGGCAACTCAGAGGAATAGAGAAAATAAAGTTAAATTTTGGATTCAAAATTCTGTGGATGATTCGATTTTCTCAAAAATCACAGGCACTAGTACTTCAAAACAAGCCTGGGACATCCTTAAATCATCCTACCAAGGAAATGACAGGGTCAAAATAGTCAAACTGTCGACCTTGAGGATGCAATTCAAGACTTTAAGAATGACAGAGTCTGAAAATGTGGATCAGTTCATGACCAGAGTCATGGGAATCGTGAACCAGATCAAATTGACTCGTGAAGCCATCACTGATCAATGCATAGTTGAGAAAGTCCTTAGAAGTTTACCAAATAAATTCAAAATGGTTGTTACAGCAATCCTTGAATCCAAGGATCTGTCACATTTTTCAATAGATGAACTGACTGGTTCCTTGGTGACACATGAGACCAAACTGCATCTCACAGATGAGTCAATCACCAATGGCTTCAAAACTCAATTCTCCTTCAGCAGAGGGAGAGGCAGAGGAAGAGGCAAAGGTCACCAAGGATGAGGGAGTACTACAAGTGACCAACACTCGAATGGAGGTAATAGACAACAACACCAGAATCATAATTTTCAGCCTCAAAGAGGCAGAGGAAGAAGATCAAATGACAAATCAAGCATACAATGTTATTACTGCAACAAGTATGGGCACTATGAATCTGAAGGCAGGAAGAAGTAGGCTGATCATCTCTCAGGCAGAGAACATGTGTCAAATCATACGGGAGAAACCTCAAAAGGTATGTTTCTCTCATGTCACAAGTTTGAAGAACAACCTAAATATCTATGGTTGTTGGACAGTGGATGCAGCAATCACATGACAGGTAACAAAGACTTACTTTCATGCATTGATTCTTCAATCTCATCTAATATTACACTTGGAAATGATTCCTTAGTCAAGGTTCAAGGAAAAGGAAGCGTACCTATTCTTACTAAACAAAATGAAAAGAAAGACATAAACAATGTCTATCATGTTCCAGATCTGAAACATAATCTGCTAAGTGTAGGATAGCTCATTGAACATGGCTATAAGGTACTCTTTGAGGGAGCATCTTGCAAGATATATGGAAAAATCCCAAGCATAAAATTGATTTATGAAATCCACATGACTCAGAATAGGATGTTTTCCCTTACACTTAGAACTGCAAATCTGATTCAACCATATGCACAAAGTGCATCCACCCTGAATGAAACAATAGTTTGGCATACAAGATTTGGACATCTACCCCTTCAGAGTCTAAGTCTTCTTCAGAAGCACTCCATGGTCAAAGGTCTTCCCATCTTCAAAGAACAAAATTCCCCATGTGAGTCTTGCATACTTGGAAAACATAAGAGAACTAGTTTTCCACAGTCATCCAATCAAGCCAAACAACATCTCGAACTAGTTCACACTGACCTATGTGGACCAATGAAAACAGAGTCAATAGGTGGTAGCTTTTACTTTCTAACATTTATTGATGATTTTAGCAGGAAAATTTGGATCTATTTTCTCAGACACAAGTCTGAAACCTTTGCAAAATTCAAGGAATTCAAAGCAGAAGCTGAAAAACAGAGTGGAAAATATATAAAAACACTCAGATCCAATGGAGGAGGAGAATACAACTCCAATTAATTTGCAAATTTCTGCAAATTACAAGGCATTATCATGCAAACAACAACCAGGTATACTTCACAACAGAATGGAGTGGCTGAAAGGAAAAATCAGACAATAATGAATATGGAAAGAACACTTTTGAAAGATAAAAGTTTGTCAAAAAAAAATTGGGCTAAAGCAGTAGCAGGCTCAGTTTATCTCTTGAATAGATCTCCAACAACAAGTCTAAAGATGAAAGTCCCTCAAGAATCATGGAGTGGGACAAAGCTAAATGTTGCACATCTAAGGACATTCAGATGCATATCATGCGTTCACATACCTTCTGAATTAAGGAAGAAACTTGATGATAGAAGTGAGAAATGTATATTTACTGGATACAGTGAAACATCTAAAGCTTACAAGCTTTACAATCCAATCTCCAAGAAACTAATTCTCAACAGAGATGTAAAATTTCTGGAATGAATCAGAAAATCAGCAATTGGACAGTCAAAATCCATTGCTGCAAAGTTCTGAAAACACAGAAAATTCAGGACAGCAAATACCTCTACCTGTTCTTCCAAGATTGCAGGTACAAGGACAATCAGAAAATTCTCAGGATAACTCAACTTCAAGCAGAGACTCATCCTTTGAAATTCAAACTCAGAGAACTCGAAGTTTGAGAGAAATCCATCAACAGTTGGATGACTTTGAACATCACAACCTTTTTTCTTTAATGTCATGTCAACCTACATCTTTTAAGGAAGCCGCGAAGAAGCCACATTGGGTTCAAGCCATGAACCAAGAAATTTACTCCATTGAGAAGAAAAAGACATGGGATCTTGTTGATTTTTCAAGTCACAAGAAAAGTATTGGTGTCAAGTGGGTTTACAAAACTAAACTCAATGAAAAAGGGCAGATCAAAAAACACA
>SNQJ01S0012323.1:31894-83062 GCA_010110895.2 Picea sitchensis
TGGAAGAGTGTACATACTTCTGGGGTGTAAATACTTCATGGGGTATAAACACAACTGAAATTAAAATACCTTTAAAATAGGAAGATAATCAGGCTCCACAACCAACAGATCGATGTTCCCAACATCATCATCATGCCAAGTTTCCTGCACACTAAGGAAACCTCATCATAATACATGTCAATGTTGCACATCAATATAATAGCATATCAATTTCAATACTCAATGTTGACATAAACCTTTAAACCAAAATAATAATCATAATGTACCATGTTTTAAACTGGATCACTTGCTCTCAAGTTTCCTCAAAGAATAAGTCAATGTATGAGATGTGATCAGTGGAGATGGTTGTTACAAGGGAAATAGATTTTACAATAGATCTAGTACCTATATGTGCACCGATGTCTAAAGCACCCTATAGAATGAATGTTCATGAGGTTATGAAATTAAAAGTACAACTTCAAGAATTAATGGATAAATAGTACATTAAACCAAGTTTGTCTCCATGGGGAGCATCAATCTTGTTTCTTAAAAAGAAGGATGGAACATTTAGGTTGTGTATTAATTACAATAAATTAAATAAAATGACCATAAAAAATAAGTATCCTTTACCCCGTATAGATGACTTGTCTGACCAAGTTGCAGACGATAAAATATTTTCAAAGATAGACCTATGGTCAACATACTATAAATTTAAGATTAAATATGAAGACATTAATAAGACTGTTTTTCCAACCAAGTATGGACACTATGAGTTTGTAGTAGTACCCTTTTCTCTACCCAATGCACATGTGACATTTATGTGTCTAATGAACAATGTGTTAAATAAGTACTTGGATAAGTTTGTTATTGTATTCATAGATGACATCTTTATTTATTCCAAGCCTAGAGAAGAGCATGAAGAACACTTGAAATTAGTTCTACAAAAACTAAGACAAAATTAGTTGTATGCAAAGTTTAGTAAGTGTGAATTTTATCAGGATAAGGTGTAATATTTAGGACATGTGATTTCAGGGGAAGGAATCTTAGTTGACCCTGAAAAAGTCAAATCTATTGTAGACTCACCAATACCAAAATATTTCTTGGATGTTCGATCCTTTATGGGTATTACCCGATACTATAGTAGATTTATTGAAGGGTTTTCAAAATTGGCTTATCCACTAACCTCCTTACAGAAAAAGGTAATCAGATTTAAATGGATTGACAAGTTCGAAGAGAGATTCAAAAAGTTAAAACAATTAGTGACGACAACACCCATTTTGAAGATAGCATATCCACACAAATAATTTGTGTTCTTCACATATGCTTCTTTAGAATGGTTAGAAGTTGTACTATTACAATATGATTATGTAATGTCTTATGAGTCAAGAAAATTAAAACCCCATGAAACCAACTATGCAACTCATGATATGGAAGCAACTGCTATTATACATGCTTTAAAAATGTGGCGACATTACCTACTAGGTATAAGGTTTTTTTGAAAGAGTAACAACATCATCCTTAAGTATTTCTTTGAAAAATCAAATTTGAGTGCAAGGAAAGAAAGATGCTAAGATTTCATGACTGAGTACGATTTTGAAATAAAACATATTAAAGGAAGGAATAATAAAGTAGTTGATGCACTCAGTAGGAAGTTAAATGAAACTTTCAATAGCAATGTACAATCTAATTTGAAACATAAAATAGTGACAATAGAAGAAAAAGATGAGGAATACATGAAAATTCACGAGAAATGTCGAAATAATCAACAATTTGAGGAAGAATCAATGTTTAGATGCACTCACGAAGGTTTAATATTGTATAAAAATGGAATTTATGTTCCAAACACCATAAAAATTAAACATTCAATATTAGAATAAGTACTAAGAAACCATATTCAAGTCATATTGGTTATCAAAAGACAATATTAATATCTTTAAAGAAGGAATATTTTTGTTTAAGAATGAAAATATAAGTAGTTGAATAACTTGAAATATGTTTAGAGTGTCAGTAAGTTAAGGATGAAAACCAACACTGGGATGGATTATTGCAACCTATAGGCATTCCAAAATGGAAGTAGGAAGTAATTAGTATGGATGTCATCACTCGATCATCTATAACTAAGAAATATAATGATTCTATAATGGTTTTAATAGACAAACTTACAAAAGTTTCACACTTTATTCTAGTAAAATCTACTCACAAGGATATAAATATTGCAAAGATTTTTATGAAAGAGATTTCCACGATGTGTGGTCTACCTAAAAAAATAATTTCTGATAGAGACAAAAATTTCAGGTATAATTTTGGAAAACATTTTTCAGTAGTTTGGACACACAATTGAGTTTTATCATCCCTTATCATGCTCATACTTAATGTGAGACCGAAAGTACTAACCACATTGTTGAGGATATGTTGTGAATGTATGTTATGGACTCCCCAACTAAATGGGAGAATTATCTTCATATGGATGAATTCGCATACAATAATGGTTATCATTCATCTTTAAAAATGAGTCATTTTGAAGTGTTATATGGAAGAAGGTTTCAAACACCTATGAGTTGGGATAGTCCCATTGACAAAATCATTTTAGGACTAGACATGCTATAGGAAAAGGACATGATAATTCAGAAAGAAAAGAAAAACTTAAACAATGCAGAGGATAGTAAGAAAAGTTATGCATATTTAAAAAAGGAGATATACAAAGTTTAATATTGGAGATCGTGTCACCTCAAAGTAAAACCGAGAAACAATTCATTCAAACTTGGGAAAATTTCTAAGTTGTCACCACACTATTGTGGGTCTTTTGAAGTTCTTTCTGAAGTAGGACCAATAGCCTATCAACTTGCACTACTAGCCAATATGAAAGTACAAATTGTATTTCATGTTTAATTGTTATATGTGTGCATCATATGACTCATATTGTTAATTGCAATGTGATTCAACTGGAACCAGAACGCGATTTTTTTGTGGAACCACTACACATTCTTGATAGGAAGGAAACTCTATTGTGAAACAGATCCATTGCCCAGGTTTAAGTGAAGTGGAGGTACTTTATTACTAGATATGCCACTTGGGAAATGGAGGAAGTTATGAACGAATCTCATCCATTTCTATTCCAGAGCTGAGATGCTCAGATGGAACATCAAGGATGATGTTTAGTTCAAGGGGGGGAGGATGTAGTATCCCTCCATTTCAAATATTTATTTAGTTTTGAATAATTTTAAGTTTGGGTTATTATGTTGAGAAATACTCAAGTTAACATTATTTCATCATAATATTTTAAGATGAGAAATATTTTTGTAAATATTATTTTTATTTTATTTTATTTTAGTAGAGAAAAATTGATGAAAGAATTTAGTTATAACAATAGTAATAATTTTTTTCATAGGAAAGTGAAAAACCAATTAAAACCACCAATGTAAATATTCTCCATGAGGAGAAGTGTAAACATACTCCCAAATATGTGTAAGGTGAGGGAACAAGCTAGCACAAAGTTAGGCCAAGGCTCCTGTTGGTTCTTATTTTACTTCTTCTTGGGCTGACCAAGGTTCTAATGTCAAAGATGTTTCCAATAAAACCCTAAAAAACTACCATCCCTCCTCGTAAACCAAAAGGAAACGTTGCGCACAGAGTGCATAACGTAGTCTCACCAAAGATATATTTTATGGGGACTGCAATACTTAGGTGTTTGCAATCTACGAATGAGTGGGGATCTGTGATTGTGTTCTTTCTTCCTTAAGCATTATCCTTGTTAATCATTCAATTACTACTAAAATTTATTTATCTTTTAACCTATGCATGCATGTTGTTATAGCTAGTTTCACCATTCATTAGTAAGATAATGATAAGAATAAAGTAAATAATTCATTAACAATCACACATAACACAAGGTTTACCTTGCTTCACCCACTCCTGGGGATATGTCCACAAAGATATGGCTTCTCTTCTCTGTTATTTATTCTGCTACAAAATATTGCACTGCGCGCATTATATCTTCAATAATACAACCTATATTGAGGGTAACAACCCTCTGTGAGGTAGAATAGATCATACCATGCTCCTCATCCCGTGACCTAACCCTCAAAGACTATCTTACTCGACTCATCTACAAGACTTATTACAATCAATAACCCAAAAATTCATAATAATCAACTTTTTCTATTATTATCTCTCATTCCTAGACCTCCTAGGTCCTTATTGATACTATTTTATCGACTTATAGTTGTTACAGTCTTGTAAAAAACCTTAAACCTATCTTGGTTAGGCTTGTCTACCCACACACCATGTTGTTTTTCTTCCTACATGCTGATTTTCCTTCTTTTTCTACATGTTTCTTTCTTGGCACCTATTGTGCATGCTCAAAAGCTAGGTCTTCCTTTACAAAAATAGGTCTTTCCAAAAACAGATCATTCTCCAAAAATAGGCCTATGCTCTTCCTTCTCAAAATAGACTTCCTTATCAAAATAGGCTTGTCCCCAAAATAGACATCCTTCTCAAAATATCCCTACGCCCAAAATAGACTTCCTTCCAAAAAAAGGCGTACGCTCAACAGGCCCCCAACACTAACATGTGCCTCATCCCGAGCCACTTAGGTAGTGTTCTCTCCTTGTACATCCTTTTCCAAACTATGGAACTTATATGTAAATTCCTTTCCTTTTTCCCTCATATACGCAACTTTGTTTGTTAGCACCTCAACTATCTACGTTGTTTGCTCTTCCTGTAGTAATGTTCCACCCTTTGAATGTGCCTATTCCATACTAGCCTTCTCTTCCTCCAGTTATGCAATCATCTATGTTTCTTGTTCCTAGAGCGGTTCGAGATTGTCTTTGTTTCTTATGCATCTCCATTGTATTTAAGTCTGTCTGCAGAGAATTCATTTCCTAAGTTCCCTTCAATAATTTTGCAATACTCATTGTTTTTTGTTGTTGATTTAACTCCTATATTGAAGTGTTGATTTTCTCCTCTTCTTCTTCCAACTATTGTACCTTTTCATCCTCTTCTAAAATGGTCCAAATATGCGTAGTTATGTCAAACATCTCTTCAACTTTCCTCACTTCTATTTCCATCTCCACTATCTGAAGTGCAAATTGTTTCTCTCTGTGTTCTTGAACCTCAGGAGGAGTCATAGGATTACAATTTTATTTTATCTCCTTTATTTATTTCCTATATCCCTCAATCATATGTGAATTTTTTTATTTTTATTTTCTTCTGCGCTCCTCTCTTGTGCTTGCATGTTGTCTGGGATACGTTCGTATACTGTTGTTAGACCTTGCTCTAAATTTTCATCATGTTCTTTCTCCTTCTCTTTTTCTGAGGTCAGTTGGTTGGAGATGATTTGTAACATTTCGACGAATCCCCTAACCACCTCCAAGTTAGTTACATATGCACAGGATCTAGATTGTACTTCTTGTATTATATTGGCCTAGATTCCATATAATTCTTTTGTGGGTATCTGCGCCATGACTACTTCAAATTTCCCAATTTCCCCCATGGGTTTCTGTGTAGTCTCTTGATCCATTCTGATCATTTGGTGAGTGATTTTGAATGTCTCCCTCCCTTTCACTACCATCTATATTGTTTCCTCTCCTTATTTATACATAGGGGATCACTGTGTCTTTTCATGTCGTTGCATTATGGTTTGTGGTATTGCTTGACTCTATAATTGATGTAGAGTTTCATGGACTTATATGATTTTGGACATAATATATTATGTTTGTGCCTCTGTAACATGGACCACCTCTTCCCCCTATCTTGGACTTGTTCCGTGATGAAATCAACATCATCCTCTATCAGGGTGATGACTAGGTATTTCATGATATACTTCCTCTTTTTGTGCACCTCTTCTACCTGTGTTATCTTCCTTTTTATCTATGAAGGTTTCACCCCAGTCATTGTAACCTATACCATTTCTTCACGAGATTGTGATGTATCCCCCTTTCTGGCATCTTGTTGGATGTTTTTCCTTGTCACTCTTGTCTACCTCCTTGGTATTTTAGGAACTGTGCTACTTCCTAACGGTTGATTCCACGTTGCATTATTTCCAGTGTTATCAACTAGGCTGGGTTTTTTTTTCTGGGGAACCTTCTTCAGCCTTTTCCTTGGGCTTGGTAGATTGTGTCGTGGTTGTCTTTGTTTCTAGTTTTGCAACTCACATCTTCCAGTGTGCTAGCTGGTCTCTGATTACCCAGTAAATTTATTCCTTTGTGACGCAATATTGCATCTCTATCCATGACTTCTTTGGATCCCTTGCGGCTTGGATCCACATGTGATTCCTCGATGCCTTGAACCTGGATATCCTTTCATTTTTATAGAATACATCCATACAAATTCACCACACATTGGTTGTGCACTATTTTATTTATTTAAGCAACATCGCAAATACTATGTTATTTTCCTCATGTTTTTTATTGTCCTTGGCCTGCCAAAGGGACTCATATCTTTCCACATAGCACCTTCCTTTCCTATTCAGGAAGGCTGAAAAATTTGGCTCCTGGCATCCTGCCAAGGCTATAATAATAATGAGCCAAGAGAAATGGAACTTGGTTCCATTATACTGCCCATGTCCATAATCAACCAAAAACTAGTTTAGGAGGTACGACACCCAACTGAACATCACTCATTTCGGGCAGTGTGCGACTACTGCAATGACTTCTACTGGAGCTTATTCTTCCCTACATTTCCTCAGTATATTTCAATCCATAAGGTTGTTGGAGAACCTTGTCTCATTTTCATTAATGTATTTGATCATAATGCCCATTTTTCCCCTGTTGGTGCCAAATTGTGCATTTACTAGCTCGATGATTTCCTTCTTGTGTGCCATGTTATCCAAGTACTCCTGTAGGTGTGCACCGACTGTAGGTAATCCTGTAATTTTGGTGATCAATGCCACATATATTTGTACTAGCCTATCCATCCAATGTATGCCACCTTGTACCCATGATAATAGTTGTTTGAATCATATCCCCACATTTTTAACGTGCCCAAAATGTAGTATATCCAAGAGGTTCATTATTCTGGAATTGTACAACCCCATTGTCAACTACGCGGGCTCTATTATAGGTTTGCCTAGTTGATCGATTTCCCCTGTGTTTATTACATAGGTTTCTTTTTCCAAATCTAGGTATTTAGTCACATCGCACACATCATCGTCCTAGTATCTCAGTTTAGGTACCTTTCTAGGCATGTCATCTATAGTGACCACTACATCTCAGATTTATGGAAGTGTGATTTATGTGGCATCTTGCGCCTTTATTTTCTATTTGATAGTATATGGGACTACCTATGTTTCTTTTGCATCATCTTCCTCCCTATTGGAGTCTGTCTAGTTAGTGATGTCCTTGACCAACACCTCTTCGTCATTGCAGCCATGTTGTTGACCCATCGTTTCATCAGGTTTAGGAGGTGTTTCAAGATTAGGGTTTGGAATCCCATTTTGTGTCCTGAAGCTCTTCCCTACTTCCCCTTGCAGCATTGTCGATGTTTCCTCCTCAACCCGTTTCAGTTTGATTGACTCTGTGTCTAAAGTAGTTACATACTCAAGCTCAAAAATGTTCTCGGGCTCCCTCTGTTGGAAAAATAGGTTTGGTCATTTCACCATAAAAAATATAACATTATTTTCACTGAACCATAGGCCTAATCCACCCCCGAGCACCTTAAACTTGACAGAGAGAATAATTTTGGAAGAAAACCCGAGAACCAATAGTCAACCAAGGTAGTGTACCGCTCTCTAGAGCCAGTGTACTAGGAAGAAATTCACAACCATAACCAAAGAGAAATTCCAAGCCAAAACCAAAATGGAAGTTGCAACAACTATAGCTGCAACTCCTCTCCAGACTTGTGCACTATTGGTCAGACTTATCCACCACTAGTATTAAGCAGTTGTGAGAGAGAGTGTGGAAAGGGAGTTCTAGAGCCCTCATATATATAGTCCTCCAAGTGACCTAACTGGGTCGACTTATACTTCTGGAGGCTAATAACTCAATAATAAATATTCTCTTCACCCAACTTGTCTCTGAGGGTTATTATCCAACGATTTACTGTTTTTCTTGCTTCATGGAATATTCTAGTCTCACCAGGGCTACATGTAGAGGTTAATAGCTCTCACATCTACCATAATATTAGCACTCCCTCCTAGATAGGGAGGTATTAAAGGAAATGGTGTTGAGAAAAAATAGACCATTCAACTGGTAGCAACATCATAGCCACATAGGCTATCTCATGGTCAAATCATGAGCACCATAATCACTATTAGTATCATCTGATAGCATCAATTGCATCATATCTTCGAACCGATACTCCATTTGAGTAATCGAGAATGATGTTATATAATTCACTCACTTCACAGAGTGATACAAGAATGATTCTTCTAATATTTACATATGTCCTCGAGGAATAATCGTTCCAACATATGATGGAAGCCATGCCATGGGCTACAAGGAATATTATTCTAATACAAACATTCTTCCTAGAATAATGATTATCCTGGACCATTTTCCGCAGGGAGAAATTTTATCCACGAGCATACTAACTATCCATATAGATGGTAACCATCTCTAACACTAGTGATAGTCTCCATGGAAATCAAAACAATGCCATCCAATAGAACACAACTATGTCTACTCATAATCGTATACAACTACTATCCAGTGGTACACAACCACTCTTTGTAGCACACTATTACTAACCATTGACACACAGCCACTCGTAGTGGATCACATCCACCAAAGTAGCAAAAAACAACTATCCAGAGACACACAGTCTCCACGAAATTCATATCAGCTGATATCAACTTGAATAAAAACAATATCATGATATAAATTGAGTCATCTAGGCCATTCTTCCACTTACATCTGTGATATCTGGAAGATCATCTTCCATGAAAAGGTAAAAAATCATCCATGGGATATATGTACTATTATTCCCAAGAATAAAAGAAATTTTTTCCCATATTTCTAGGTCTAGATCATTCACCTAAATGGGCCATTCCTCCACCACTAATCATAGTGAAACCTAGAGAGAATGAATCTTCACTGGGGAATTTTTGTCCCTGATTGTTGAACCTAGATCATTCCTCTGGCACTAAACGTAGTTCAATCTAGAGAGAATGAGTCTTCCCTAGGGAATGAGTATCCAGACCATTTCTTATGGAAATGATTGTCCTGCACCAACCTCCAAAAATGGACCATTCTTCGAAACTTCTCACAACTATGAACTTCAAAAGAATTACCTCCTGGTGAGGAAGACCATTCTACTTGACCACTATTTAGAGTGATTTTCAAGAAGAATGATTGTCCTAGACCATTCCCACAAACTGACCACAAGGGGAATCATTTTCTATTGTCCATCAACAATCTATTAGACCATTTTCATTACAAAAGTGACTGTCCAATCTGGACCATTTGCTAAACTAGAAATTCTTGTCTATCATAAATCTCGAAGCACTTTCTGAACTGGAAAGGAATTTCCCATCCTAGACCATTTTCTTGAAATGGAAAATGATTGTCCATAAAGAAATAACATATCATTTATCCCTCCCAATCTAGGAGTAATCACTTCATTTTCCAATAGGGAAGTCATCTCCATGAGCCCAAACTTGTCTCTCAAGTATCCAAAAATTTCATCTTGGATAGAGGATTTACCAAAATATCTTCTATCTTCTCATCTCTGGAGATATACTAGAGAACCACTTATCTTTTCTCTAATTTATCATGAAGAATATGATTATTCATCTAAATTTACATCAACCTATCATGGAACATGTATTTATCTAAAAGCTTCACATAGCTCTAATCATTACAATATATCATGGTTGAATTCAACACCTGATCAGAGGGTCCAAAAATCAACTTATTTCTTCTGTACAGTCATCAAAAGTTGCAATAAAATGTTCTTATATAGTGTTGACTGCAATGGACTTCTTGTTTCCTACTAGCTCATGACATCATGGAAAATCTCAAACTGAAACATATCCAAGTAACACTTCTTCTTTCATTTGCATTCCCTACCCAATTTGAATTGATAGATCAATGCAGATGTATATCATAACTCAAACGTCCTAGAAGAAAAATATCTCATTGAGTATTCTCTAAATACATTAACAAACCAATAAATTGTCGATATAGAGACGAGTGTACTTGCTTAGAGTCTCTCAACCTTTGAAGATCTATCATCATGAGATTTTTCCATGGATTAGAAATCCATCATACCAAACTTCTGAGTAACCAATATGACATACTATATTTATCATAGAAAATTTTCACCATGCTTCTATTGTATATGAGATACTCTACAACAAGTTGCTTGAATCCATACAAGGTCTTTTTATATCTTCATACATGGGTGTCTTGCTGGTATAAGCTACTTTCTCAATTTTCTTTATTGGGAAGAACAATCTTTTACATGTAAATTTCAATCTATGGATACTGCAAGAGGTATATTTGGTTTACTCGAACAAGTTGTTGTCATAGTGTTTTCCATCCTTTTGGAAGAAACTCTAGTTATGAATCTCACAATGCTTCCATTCATAAGTATTTTTCATATATTGTTACGTACATTTTTCTTCATCACAACTTTCATTTCTCTTTCTTGATTTCTTCTAGTGGTTTCAAACCAAGCTGGTAGTATTATGATTCTCGGTATACTAACTAGTTGTTTGGACTTTCTTTCTTCCTCAGAATCTTCATGTTCTTCCTTATGTTCCTCTTTAACTCTTGGGCCCATTGAATATTCTATATATTCCATGCCCTTCCTTCTTGAAGATTCCAACTTCTTTCTTTCATCATCGGAACATAGATGCAGACAGACAAACAAGGATACTTAAGGCCTCTTTTTGAACAAGACTTCTTATACAATCAAACTAAATACATGTTTCTTATCATGGCTTCTACTTCCAATGGGGAACATGGAAATATACTTTATAATATTCACAAATTCTTCAATTGATCATATCATTTAGGATTATCTCCCCCCTAATCTTGGCTTCATACATGAATGTATCCTCTTCTTTTGGAATTATGAAATCAACTCCCTTTATCTAAGAGAGTCCATGCTTCCGTCTATATTGTTATTACCTTTTTCAAAGTGTCAGAAGTCTTATCCTAGTTTCCTCTTGATTACTGACCTCTTTCTGGTTTGAATCCTTCCGGGTCTCTCAAAATTTTATTTTGATTTCGGCCTATCTAGAAGTTCTTACTTATATAATAGATTCCTCGGGAATTTGTCCCCAAATATTGTCAACAAACTTCATCTTTTTCATGTACATTACTTGAGTTGTAGTCATCGTAATAGAAATCCTTATCTTTTTATTCTTCCATATGTATTTTGTAACTAACCATGTTATTTTCTACGAAATGTATACACATGATATGTATACGAACTATGTAAACATGTTATGTACAAGAATATTGTTACCTTGACTAGAAGAAAAAGTTTTCTTTATCCTGCTCAACTTTCTTGAGGGTTCCCTTTCTTCAACAATTGTTTCTTTCTTTGTTTTCTTCCTTTTCTTTAACTCATGATAGTGGTTCCAGTTCCTTTTCTGAAATTGTTTCTTCAAAAAATTGTAGTTGATCTCTTAATTGAGAGAGATTCTCATAGAGTATGATGTTATGCTATCATCATCATTCATTTTCATGTCAGAGAGCTCATTCTTCAGACTTATTACTTGTCCAATTTTTCTGACTAAGAAGAGGTTAGTTAGGGTATCATACATCTTCTTAGATGAGTCAATATGAGAGATGTAGGGAATCAAGTGGTATTTTATAAAGTCCACTATGTTACTCATAGCGTTTATGCCATTTTCCTTGAAATTTTCCATAATTGCAACATTTTGAGGTTCCTTCTCTTTTCCTTCTTCAAGTTGTGGTTCCATGATCTTTGCTTTCATGATATCCAACAATTTATTCTTGGAAAGGATGAGGTAAATACTTTTATTACATGCTCTAAAGTTAGAATCCCCTTCTAACTTGTTTTCTAACTTCATAGAGTAAGTCGTGACTTCTTTGACTTGGTCAACCTTTGACTTTGACTTGGTCAACCTTTGACTTTGACCAAAATATCAAACTTGACATCTTGGGTTGCTAATAGTACCAGGAGGTGTGCTCGGCTAGGACACACTAGGCTATCCATAAATTAGGTCAAGCTCTCCACTAAAGGTTCCTTAACAAGAGGGTTAGGGTTTTGCTACTGTAGAAAAAATTTGACTCCAACTGCAACTGTAACTGAGAAAATCCTCCCAATATATATTCCAGTGGTTATAATGTCCGAATATAGTGTGGGACCATAACATTTTAGAAAAATAGGTGTGCTCATTTCACCATAGACAATATAGCAATATTTTCAGCCAACCATAGGTCGAATCTACCCTCGAGCACCTTAACCTTGACAGAGAGAATAATTATTGAAGAAAACCCTAGAACCAATAGCCAACCAAGGTAGCATACCTCTCTCCAGAGCTAGCATACTAGGCATAAATTCCAAACCATAACCAAAGAGAAATTCCAAGAGAAAGCCGCAATTCCATTTGCAGCACCTGCAGCTGCAACTCCTCTCCACACATGCGCACCACTAGTGTTATGCAGTTGTTAGAGAGAGTGTGACAAATGAGATCTAACACCTTCTTATTTATAGTCCTCCATGTGACCTAACTGGGTCAACTTCTAATTCTAGAGGTTAATAACTCAATAATAAATATTCTCTTGAGACGACTTGTCTCTTAGGGTTATTATCCAACATTTTAGGGTTTATATTTCTTCCGAGAATATTCTAGTCTCTTCAGGGTTACACGTAGAGGTTAATACCTCCCGAATCTACCATAATATAAAAACACTCATCATTTCCTTCTACATTTTCCCCTGTCAAGTAACCCGTACATACTGGCTTGGAGCATCGAACTTTGGTGATGTCATCTTTTATACAATTTACACACTTTCTCGCTTCTTCGCACAATTATTGCTAGGGAACATACTTGTGTCTTTCTATGTGCTCAAAAATCAGTAAGTGTTGAACTAACACATAATTTGTGTACTTATAGACCCGATAATAATTATTTTTCACTTTATCTGTGCATTTCGCCAAGTGCATATTTTCCTATGCATTGTCTTTCAATGTTGTTGCAGTAATTGTTGTGCGCGACAATTTTTTCTCACTTTCTTGTTCTTCGGTCAACTGCTTCCTCTTTTTGTGTTTTTCTTATTTTTCTATTTTTGTGTTCGTTTTTCTTCTTTTCCCACTTCTTATTTATTTTTATCAGTTTTATTTCCTAATATTCACTATAGTACACTATATACATGACTTTCTTACTGCGTTGTAACTTTTAGGAGTTAGTAGGTTGATTTTTCGTGTATAATTTCAGTTGAATACCATTGACCATGCCTTTCAGTTATGTTCCTCCAAATTACTTTAGCTACACAAATCCCCCATCTATTATAGTATTTACTTCATATGTCCCTAGTAAATGCATTCTAAACTTACTAGAGTGTTGTAAAAATTTGTTTTGATAAAGAAGAACTAAATGTCCCTCCTACAAACTTTTCCATTTAATATTTCTATAATACCAGGATTCATCCCTTTCTTTTTGTACTTCTTGGTGAAATCCTGGAAGGATCCTGTCCTCTTCCATTTCCATTAGTTGGCTTAGCCTCTCTTGTAATGCGCCTCTTTCTTTCATGTTGGTAATTGATGCTATGTGCAGATTGGGTACCAAAAATTCTAATGGCATTGCTTCCTGTCCATACACCAATATGAATGGTGTATATCCTGTCAATTTCTTTCATGTTGTTCTATATGCCCATAATACTGCTGGTATTTTCAAGTTCGAATCATCCATGTTCACATTGCATATCTTATTCAATGCATTTTCCAAAATCTTATTAAAATCATCTACTGTTCCATTTCTCGATGATGATATGTTGTAATATTCTGGTAATAGAATTAAAAATTCTCATTCATATCCTTCATGGTATTAGTAATAAAATGAGTTCCTTTTTCACTCATGAGAATCCTGATACATCCAAATCTGATGATCACTTTCTCAAATAAGAAGTGTGTTTTTTCTCTGAGCTGCAATATTTGACTGGTGTTGCTTATGCCTATCTTGTTAAGTATTCAGTCACAATAATGATATATATAGCACCTTACCTTTTTTTTGGTGGATTAATAGGTCAAAAAATGTCTATTGCCCATGTTTCAAATACCTGCAAATTCACTTGTGGTCTTAGGGGCATCTCATCCCTTTTATTGGGTTTTCCAACCCTCTGACACACATCATAGTTCTCGAAATATTCCTTGGCATATTTATGGATTGTTGGCCACCATAATCTTGTGCGTAATACCTTCCATGTGATATATTTTCTTGCATAGTGTCCTCCATCGATACCTTCATGAGGTTCTGCCAAAATTTTGGGTCGTTCATTTTGTAATACACATCTTCTCAAAATGCTATCTGCACCCACCTTGTATAAATGACCTACAATGAGTTGATAGTCTGCAGCTCTCACTACCATGTTTTTCTTTTGTGCACTTCTAAATTCCTATAGTGAAACCCCTATACTTATGTATTCAATAATATCAGTGAAGTATTCATTAGCTATCTGTACTTAAAATAATTGTGCATCAGGGAAGTTGTCTTCCAAGCTCGTAGGTTCTTCTCCATTGGTTTCCCTTTATAGGTGATTAGGTTGTGCATTCAACTTCCTTGGTTTGACTATCACTTTGAAATCAAATTCTTGAAATAATAATAGCCATCTATAGATCCTCCCCCCCAATACTGGCTTTTTCACTAGATAATTCAGGGAAGAATGGTCTGTGAACATTTTAAAGTGTTTACCTAGTAAATAGTGCATGAATATTTGAAGTGCATATATCGTGGCTAGGCCTTATCTTTCTATGGTGTTCTAATTCTGCTCATATTTTGATAACTTTATGCTTGGGAAGGAGATATGATGGTTTAATTCCTTTGCTCCTGGTTGTTCTAGAATTTCTCCAAGTGATATAGTTGATGCATTTATATGCACATGAAATTTATTTTCCCAATTCGGAAATACTATTATAGGTGTTGCTACCATATTTTCATTTAGAGTGTCAAATCCTTGCTAACTACGTAGATTAATGCACCAATGGAAAAATTATTGTACACTCTAAAGGAAAATATCACTTTATAAACTTCCTTTAATAGCCTATATGTCCCATTGTTTCTCTTGACTGGCACACTAACTTGGTGGTGGTAAATTTACAATGACTGCAATCTTAGCACGGTCAACTAGTAAACCTTGTTTACACACTATATGTCTCAACAATATAGTGTGTTATGTTTTTGATATATTGTAATGATTTCAACCTCTGGATCATCAACAAATATCACTCCCCATATCATCTTTAGTGCTAAATCAATGTTGGGGTTCTCATGTTTGAATGAGAAGGTTACTAAAATATTATGATGTAATCATGTCCATTTTGTAGTGCCTCTACATATCTCTTGGTATATGTACCAATTTCATGGGATCCCTTTCAATGTATGAATAATGGAATGAGGCCATTCCTCTAGTGGTGTCATCCTCCACTATGTTCTTCACTTTTCCAACTGTTCAATTGATTTCCTTTCCCATCATACTTTTGGACTCTATTTCTCCCCAGTTCTATGTCAAATCTAATGTGCAATAGCTGTTTACACTAATATGAGTCTTGAATTATTTCTTTGTGCGCACCCCACAATATTGCAGTTGTTTCCTTGAGTGCAATATATAGGGAGATCCTTTGATTTTATAACAGTTCCTCTTCATATTTTGTGAAGAATTCCTCTAAGTCATTTATCCCATGAAAACTCGGAGGTTCTCTTATCTCTGTACCAACCCATCTTACTAGGCGGTCTATTCTTGCACACCTCCTTGTGGAAAATTCATGTAATCGTTATTGCCAATTCTTCAAACCCGTTTCTGGGTTAGAAGCACATGATTCAATTCTTCTCCAACTGAGTACCCCATCTACAGTTGTTTTAACATAATCTGCTTATGATGTGGTGGTCGTGTACAACTGGTTTATTTATTCCAAATCCAAAAAAGTGGCCTCTACAAACTTTTCTCCTTATAAAGGATCAAATGGTGAAATGACTCTATATTCTCTTGATTCAAAGAAATTTTTCTTGTATTCAGGTTGATTATAGACTCGCTATCAAATTCCAAATCCAATCCAAGTAATGCTAGGTAAGGTGTTGTGCCATCTAATATCTCTATCACTTCAAAATATTACTTAGTGCGCAATCCATCGCAATCTACAATCAAACCTTTAAGGCTTCCAATTAATAGCACTCTATGTTGATTTTTAGTTTCAATTGGACATGTGAAGAGCCTAGTGTGGGTTCTCCATACAATGCCATGTCTTCTTAGGTAATAAATTTACTTCAGATCCTGACTCCAATATAATATCTCCCATATTGAAATCTCCAATATTAGCATTTACTATGAATTCTTTGTTTGTCCTTATTCTTGTATGGAGATGATTGATTGTTTTCTATTCCAACTTCCCTTCTACCCCTATGTTGCATCTTTCTAGAATATTTTGTAATATTTAAACAAATGATGGATCATTCAATATCTTAAGAAAGGATTGCAAAAAATTCTTTATGGTACTTACTTAGTATGGTCCATCGATGATGACATCTCATACATTGGTGGGTTCTGAGTTTGCTGCATGACTGATGTAGAAACAACATTTTTCTTGAGAAACTCCACTCTGGCCTCCTTAAATGTTTAATTTGATTTTTGTGCATAAACTTCTTCTATGGCTTAGAATTCTTCTTAACCCATTGGTGTTGAATTGGATCTTGTCTTGTTGCATTAGTTCCTATCTTGACTCCTCCTTGAGTGACTATATTGATTTTTCTCCCATCATCCCTAGCTTCTATAAAAATCCATTGTACATTCTTTTTGTTCTACTTCCTTTTTTCCCAGATATTTTCCAAGAGTGTTGGAAAGTCTTATGTGTCATGGTCAGTTGCGCAACAATACATACATGTCATTGGTGGAAGTGGAATATCCATTGCATAATGTCTTGGTTGTTGAATGTTGTGTCACACTATTGGTTCTCTACCTCATCCAAATCCTCCTCTACCTCTTCCTACACCTATGTATCCACCTTGATCTCTTCATGGTGTGTTGTACTAGGGTACCTGGTTATATTGCACGGGGTTATACTGTGGTTGTTTATTATTGTATCGTAGTTGTGTATTTTTGTACTTTTGGTGCACATTGTTGTATGTTGTTGGTACCTATATGAACTAAGGTGCATATTGTGTAGTTGTCATTTCTTCTTGCACCCTATAAGTATATCAAGTTATTTCTCTCATCAAATCCATCGTTCTACAATATTTATCATGATGTTCAACTAATTTACAAAAAAATCAATATGAATTTTTGGGTATTGACTTATACTTATTCATCATTGGAAAATGATATGGATCATGCCCATACATTTTACAAATATCTCACCATGGTCCTCCTATTGGAAAAGGGTTTGGAACTCTTGTTTCCATATACTCCACAAAATTTGGACATTCATTCTTATGGTATGCTTATGTCATGCATATCACACATCAAACAACTTATCTTTTCTCTTTTACCATATTTTGGTTAAGTTGAAATGTTAGATTCTTCAAATCCTCCTTAAACTCCTCGATTATTGGATCTGTCTATAGATATTGTTTCACTTCTAGTTGCAGGGCCGCGTGAAAATCCTTTGACTTATTTTGGAACTTATGTTGTCGAACGAGTATTTCAATTGTGGTAAGAGTGAGTTCAAAAATAAGTTCCTATGTTGCATGTCAATAATTCCATATTTCAACTTACCTTTCAGAAGTTTTGACCTCTCATCAATATCCAAAATATAATCACTCAATTTCTTCCCTATTTCAATCATTTCATTCATGTACTAGTCTTCTGATCTAGGCTTCTGAAATTCATTTACCAATAGGTTTTTCACGTCTGCGATATTTTTTGGTACTCCCTGTGGACTATATACATCTAGGATCATGTACCATTATAGTGCACGATATCTTAATGTGATAGATAATTGTGCAATCTTTGTATCCTCATATGTGATTTTGTTTTCTTCCCATATCTTCTCATAGATGAATAAGTGATTTTCAAGGTCCTCCGATGCCTCTCCCAAAAATTCTAGTAATTTGATCGTGGGATCATGTCCTACCATTTTGAGCTATGTTGAACTAATTTCTCTGCGTGGTGTATACAATTTACCGTTAGTTCATGAACTTGATGTACCATTAATTTTCCTCGATTGGATCCTTGTCCTATTTCTTTTCTTCCACTAAAATTTAGTTGTCTAAACATTCGTGTTATTTCTGGTATATTAGTCGCACATGGGGTTGTCGGTTCCACACTGACGGTGATCTGGATTGGAGGTCTTCCTTCTATTTCTGACACCGGACCTCATGTCTTCCGTTCATATGTTTCACATATGATTTCCTAAATCTACTCCACAACGTGAAGATCCTCTACCTCTTCTTCATCGCTTGACAATCCCTCTCTGTCGGCTATGGCTCTCTTCGTGTTGTTCATTTTATATTGGTAGGGTATTGCGTTGCACATCTTTATAGTTTTTTCCATTATCTACTTTATCTGGTCTTCTTCCGTCATGATTGGGTCCATGGCCTCCTCATTATCTCTCTTATCCATCAACTCCTCCATATCTCATCCTCATGTCATTGCTTTCCCCCTTCCCCCATGCACGCAGGGAATTTTAGTTGTCTAATTCTATGGTGATCACACTATTTTCATACAATAAAATCTTGATTGAAGTATACAATGATATATTTTACCTACCTCTCGGTGACTTTAGAAAATAATGCTCTACTACGGTGTAGGAATTTGTGGTATCTACTCTAAATTCAATGATAAACCCTGCAACGATACTGTCTAACAAGAAATCTATTATGTTTGTAAATTTGTTATTAAATTGTTGTAACTGTGCAATATCCACAAGATTCCACTTCATTTGTGTGAGTTGATTTTTAGGGAGGTTGTCATTTAACTTCAATAACCACTCCTGCAAAAAATGTGGGAAATCACAAAAAAATAAATGATGCAAGTTTCTAAACACGTACTTATCAAGATATTTGTGCAGTGTTAACTTTGGGTTTCTTTTATCCTTCTATGTAAACTCAACTTTCTTTGTTTTCAACCATATTTCAATCTCCACATTCATTGGATTCCATGGACTTAACATTCCCTTCTATACTTTCATCCTCTGTGTGTTTCTTCCACAGATCTCGTCCACTCAATCCCATGCAATTCTAGCCATCAACTAAGCCATTTGGTGGTTATTCTTTTACTTCTTCTTGGGATGACCTAGGTTTTGATCTCAAGCAAGTCTCCAAAAAAACCATAAAAAACTATCGAACCTCTTGGTAAACCAAAAGGAAATGTTGCGCACAGGGTGCCCAATGCAGCCTCATCTGAGATAGATTTTATGGAGGACTACAATACTCAAGAATTTGTAGTCTAGGAATGAGTGGGGATCTGTGATTGTGTTCCTTATTCCTTATGCATTATCCTTCTTAATTATTCAATTACTTCTATGATATATTCATCTTTTAACCTATGCATGCATGTTGTTATAACTACTTTCACCATTCATTCTTAATATAATGATCAACATAAAGTAAAACATCCATTAACAATCACACATAACACAAGGTTTACTGTGATTCACCCCCTCCTTGGGCTACGTCCACAAAGATTTGGCTTCTCTTCTCTTTTATCTCTTCAGTTGTAAAATCTTTCACTGAGTGAATTACATCTTCAGTAATACAATCAAGATTGAGGGTAATAATCCTCTGTGAGGCAGACTAGAGCACACGAGGCTCCTGAGCCTATGACCTAATCCTCAAAGAATATCTTACTCGACTCTTCTACAAGACTTATTACAATCAACAACCCACAAATTCATAATAATCAACTCTATATGTTATTATCTCTCATTCCAACACCTCCTAGGTACTTATTTATAATATTTTATTTTCTTATAGCCATTGCAATCTTGTCAAAAACACTAACCCTATCCTTGTCACACTTTTCTTTGTGCGTGGCACATTTTTTTTCCTTATGCCAGTAGAATATTTGCATCTTGAACAATTAGATGTAAGAACAATGTTTCTCCACGGGGATTTGGAGGAAGAGATTTATATGCAGCAGGCACATTGGTATGAGGTCAAAGAGAAGGATAATTTGGTATATAGGTTGAAGAAGAGATGGTATGATCTAAAACAAGCTCCAAGGGAGTGGTATTTGAAGTTTGACAAGTTTATGACATAACAAGGTTATAGTAGATATCATTATGATAAGTGTGTTTATTTTAAAAGGCTAGAAAATGAAAGCTATATTATCTTGCTATTGTATGTAGATGACATGCTTGTTGCAAGGTCTAATATGCATGAGGGTGATAGGAGCACGTAACTTGGCTTTTCTGGTGTATGGTTGGGAGTAACTGGATTCTCTCCTCATTGTTTCCCCATTATTTATTTTTGGATCATATATATTTTCATATACTTTATTTAGTTATTACTAGTAGTTGATAATTATAATCATAGATATATACAAACATTTATTCTCAAGAATAATAATTTGAATATAATCTTCTTAAAAAAAAAAAAAAAANTATTTTATTTAGTAGTGTAACTATCATTTCTCAACAATATTCTTAGTGTTATTATTTACTTCTAATGAATAGAAATGGAAATAAAAATGAGAAAAAAAACAAAAAAATATTAATATTGATCATTCTTAGATATAATATAAGAAAAAAAGGATTTTCAAACATCTCTATTATTTTCTTTACTTGCAAACAATATTTATATTGTTTATTTAAATTTTGTGGAGAGTTGAAGTATGAAATTTACTTCTTGAATATATATATAAATAACAATATTTAACAATGTTATGTAAGTAAACAAACAAATAGTAGACATAAAGTATTTGTATTCATATAGCTATACAAATAATAATAAATGAAATTCATAAAAAAAAAAAAACGCTATTGGGATATCACCCTTTCCATATCACCCTTTCCAATGTAGAATTCTTTAAATAAATAAAGGTAAACATAGTAAATATATCAGAACAATATTTTAGTGCATACTTAAAACTCTTTTATTCCGAGAGAATAAACCATATGTATACATTATATACATACAAACCCCTAATAGGAAATGTTCTTCCTATGATTAATTTATCATATTGACAAGAGCAAGAATCTACTTATATATATATTTATTAAACAAGAAATGTGGAATCAAATATGTATATACATGTGATTATAAAAACTATAATGTATATTTAATAGAACCACTCATAACACTCATAAGAAAGGGAATAAATGTATATTTAGTAGAACCATGATAAATATTATATCACCGACCTCATTTAAAGAGGGAACGATGAGTATGACATAAAAGGCTATAAAAAATGTTAATAGTGAAAATAAAACCCTTGTTATTTAAGAGTAAAATAAACCCAAGGTATAAGGTTAGGGTTTAAGAATTGAAGAAATATATTATACATTATTGGAGATTAAACAAACTTTGCTACACATAGGTAAAAGATAATAGTTCAAGGTTTTTATACAGTCGAGCTTGCTACCACGATCAAATAGTTATATAAAAAACACTTTGTACTTTCAAAGAGTGATGGGTGATTCGGTGGTTTTTGATGCTTGGAAAAGATCCCTCTCATTTTTTTCCCCTTGTCACCGGTCGATTTGTCGGCCAAGTAAAAACTATTTTCATAGTTTGAAAATGGGTATGTGTCGACTATGGAAAAAACGATGGTCGTAATTTGCCAAAGGGATTTCCTGCAACAATACAAAATTTTTATATAAAGGATAATGGATGTTTGGTAAAGTAAATAAATTTCTTTAAGAAACTATAAGAAATGTTATCACGTGTATACGGTTGTTCAAGAAAATTTCATCAAGGTATAATATCCATCTACTAGAACATTGTTGGCATTCTTTACATAAGATAACGAAGTAATTAAGTCGAAAGGCTTATACCTATTGACAATGGGCTGATTTAATAGGGGTTCAGTGCTTAATAAGTTTTCTATGAACAAGATTAAATATGACTGGAATATTCTTAGTAGTCACACAAAATAAATGGCTGTGATTTCAATCATTAACTTTCTCGCTATTATAAAGACATCCGTTTATGTGTTTACTTTTTTACATTTACTTAATCATATTTAAAAATTACTTTGATAGCTAACTGATTGCCATGTAAGTGATTAACAGAAATTAAAATATTAACACTAGATAAATGAAGCTCAACCGTTTATTTGTTGATCAATAATAAAATTTAATATATTCTTTTAAGGACTTATCAACCTTTGGGCGTTCACCAGCAGCTATTTAGTTGCTGTGCTAGTTGTATTAATGGCAAGAAAAGTAGATAAAGCTGTGACAATGTAACAGAGAAATAATCCACAGGTTAGATAGTTTCTTACCATGCGAGAACCCTACGACAGAGGGAATTGGTGGCTTAACCAGCCTGTCAAAAACCTTAACAATTGAATTAATTACAAGCATTGTCTTTGCATCAATATGAGTACAAGATAGGTTTAGAGTGGAAAATAAGTAGAGTGGGAATATAAACAAATCGTAAATGCAAGTAAAATATGTTAGAAGAATAATGAAGATACTTCTAAAATGAATTAAATTTAGAATATTGTTTTAGAGGTGGTTTCATTGTTAGGGGGATTGGGTTTGAGATCATGTTAGATAGGAGTGTGATCAAACTATAAATGTAATTGATCTCTTTGTATAATTCAAATTGTGAGAGCTCTGTCTCACGAGTGTGCGTTCCTTTGATTTATTATATGGTATCAGAGCTCAGGTGTGAGTGCGTTCCTTTGATTTATTATATGGTATCAGAGCTCAGGTGTGAAAGAGTCACCACTACCGTGAGTTGTTCGCTGGTGAACCAAACCGTGAGCGTGAGGGTTGGAACTGAGAATTGCAATTTCTCCAGATTGGAGTTGTGCGCAGTGCGTTGTAGATGTGCGTTGATCCTACTTATCCAAGGAGGATCATCTCCAGTGTGAAGAAGAGGAGCCTTTGCTGCCCTATCTTCGCTGCCTCTAATTATCAACAAATAATTCAGTTGGCTGAGCTAAAGTCCATGCCTACGTTCTTGTATCCATTTTTATTGTTGTCCCTTCTCACCTTTTTGTTGGAGCGTTTTCGACTGCACTCGCTAGAGAGACTAGCTACGTACTGTGATAGATTCAACTATTTGTTTGAGTATTTTTTTCAGTGATCGTCGTTGGTGATTGAGCTATCTGTTGGAGCGCTATTGGCGTTGTGATTGATTTCTGCAGTGTTGTCACTACAAGTGGAGCCACATACCCACGTTGTCCCTTCTCTGTATATGTAAGGGTGCTATATGCGTTGTCTCTTTACACAAAATCGTGGAGCCACCATTCTTCAATTGTTGTTGCGTGCTGCAATTTCTTGGTATCATTGTCAACAGTTTTCATCAGAATCATTCCTGCGTGGAGCTACCAGAGAAGCTGCATGTGTATTGCTGAGAAGAAGCTTGTTGGGAGGTAAAATAAAATCCAACAATAAGTTTTTTTTAATTTTGGCAATAATTGATACGCCTGAAAAATGGAAAACCCTCTCGCCTATTCATATTTAAATGAATCCACCAAGCTTGATGGCGAAAACTATGTAAACTGGAAGTTTAAGCTGACCACCATTCTCGAGGCATACAACCTATGGATGATTGTCAAAGGTGATGAGCCCAAACCCACTCTTGTCACCTCCATCCCAGATTGGGATAGACGAGAGATGAAAGAGAAAGTGTTGTTGTGCCTGTCCGTAAAGGACAACATCATTCCTCATATAAGGGACTGTAAAACTTCCAAAGAGACTTAGGACGTCCTCAAAGGTTTGTTTGAAACCTCTAATGCAAACCACATTTTATTTTTAAAGATTAAGCTACTATCTATGAAAATGGAAGCCAATGAAAGCATAAACAATTGTGTTTCTAGAATTAAAGATTTAAGTGATAAGTTGGGTGACATTGGTGAAATAGTTTCTAGTAGCGATTTAGTAACTGTTGCTTTGAAGGGTTTAGTCTAAGACTATAAAGTCTCTATTTTAGCACTTTCATCTAGACAAATGCCTCGTACATTTGATGAATTGGTTGGGATTCTTCTTCAAGAGGAAGAGAGAATGAAGAATTTTGATCTGGACTCACGCTCAGATTTGGCATTGATTGCAAGAGGCAAAAGATCATACCATTGGAAACCGTGGGACAGGAACTGAGGTCGATTTCAAGCAAGGCAGAAAGGTATGACACATCCTTATTCTTATGTTAAGAGAAATGTTGAATGTGATTATTGTTGAAAACGTGGACATCTTGCTAAAGATTGATATAGAAGAAAGAATCATGAATGAAATCAGAGACATAGAAGGCATAATGGAAATTTCGTGAATAGAGACACTTCAGTTAATGCTGGATTTAAAAATCTTAAATTTTTTATTTCTGAAGTTGCACTGTTTGTTGAAATTGATGATGAGATTGCTTAGTTCATAGATTATGGTGCACCAACTCATATGACTTGAAATAAAGAATGATATGATGAATATTATGAGAAAACAGATGGCACGCACATTTTACTAGGAGATAACAGATCACATAAGGTTTAAGGCTATGGAGTAATAAGTATAAAATTACCTAATGGACAATTGAGACAGATTCATAATGTGATATATGTTCCTGGTATTAAAAATAATTTGATATGTGTTTCAACTATCACTGATAATAATCTAAAAGTGGAATTTGGTAAGTTGAGTTGTGTTGTGAAAGATGTCTAGAATCACTATAGGGTTGTTTCCACAGGTACTAGCATTGGTGGATTGTATAAATTGGATGTGGCAATGAAGCGTCATGTTGCATTGACATCCACAACAATGTTAACAAAAGAGTTATGACACCACAGCTATGGACACCTAAATTACAATGATTTGATGTTGTTACAATGAAAAACTAAGGTAGAAGGTCTTCCTGCTATGAAAAATGATCAATTTCCATGTGAAGCATGTGCACTTGGTAAACAACATAGAGAGGAGTTTCTTGTTCATACAGAGAAAAGACAAACAAACATTATTGAATTAATTCATATTGATGTATGTGGACCTATGCAAACTAGGTCACTTGGTTTGTGCTTCCTACTTTCTTATTTTTGTGGATGATAGATCTAGATATACATGGGTCTATTTTGTAAGGAGTAAAAGTGATGTTTTTGAGTACTTCAAAGAATTCATAACTATGACTAAAAAAAAAATAGGAAAATGTATTAAAGTTCTCAGATTTGATGAGGGTGGTGAATATACATCAGGTGCATTTAAAAGTTATTGTGAATTTCATGGGATCCAACAATAGTTTACAGTACCTCATACACATCAACAAAATGGTGTTGGTGAGAGGTGGAACAAAACATTGGTGGAGTGTGCTCGCATTATGATTCAAGGTAAAAACATTTCTAATGGTTTTGGGGCAAAAGCTATTAACACTGTTGTTTATTTAAAGAATCGTAGCCCAACTAAGAAATTATATTTTCAAACTCCTTTTGAGATTCTTTATGGTTATAAACCTGATGTCAGTCATTTAAGAGTATTTGGATCCACTACCTTTGCACATTTTCCAAATGATGAGAGAATGAAACTTGATGCAAAGTCAATCAAGTGTGTTTTTATTGGGTATTGTACTAATTAAAAATCATACAAACTATTTGATCCCAATTCACATAAATTGTTTGCAAGTAGAGATGTGATGTTTCATGAGAATGCAGATAAAGTTGATACAATGAATGATGTATATGCTTGGCATAATGATAGTGATAAACATGTCAAAATAGATGCAATGATTAAACATGAACATGAAGAGGTACCGGTACAGGTTCAAGAAAGAAATGAAAGCAATATGGACACTTCAAGCAGTCAGGATACATTAAGTGGAGAAGAATCACAACAGAGCAAGAGACGAGATGAAAGCAATGAAGGACTAAGAAGGTCATCATGACAAACTCAACCACCTATAAGTTATAAATACTATGCATTGATGTCTCATGTCATGAATGTTGTAGAACCTGTAAACTATGATCAAGCTAAAGAACATGAAGAATGGATAAATGCTATGAATGATGAATATTATTTCCTTGTGAAAAATAAAACATGGGAGTTAGTTGAACTACCTGAAAAAAAATGTCCCTATTGGAAAAAAATGGTTGTATAAATGTAAATTTAAAGCATATGGTAGTATTGACAAATATAAGGCAAGATTAGTTGCAAAATGATATTCACAATAGGAGGGAATTGATTATGAAGATACTTTTGCACCAGTAGCTAAATTGAATACAATTAGAGTACTGATTTCCTTAGCTACAAAACATAATTGGACATTACATCAGTTAGATGTCAAATATTCTTTTCTAAATGGTGATTTAAAAGAAGAGGTTTATTTGGTTCAACCTGAAGGGTTTGTCAAGTAGGGACATGAGCTTCTTGTTTGCAGGTTAAAGAAAGCATCATATGGTTTGAAACAGGCATCGAGATCATGGTATGTAAAGATACATACCTTCTTTTATTAGAATGGGTTTGTGAAAAGAAATAATGATCCTAATCTTTATGTTAAAAAAGATGAAGAAGGAAATGTTGCTTTAATATCTTTATATGTAGATGATCTCATTATTACAGGCATTGCATGCAAGTTAATTGAAGACATTAAAATTCATTTATCTCAAGAGTTTGAAATGAAAGACCTTGACGAATTGCATTATTGTTTAGGACTTGAGGTTTGTAGAGATTCTCGTAAAACATTGATCACTCAAATTAAATACACAAAAGAAATGCTTAAAATGTTCAACATGAGTGAATATAAAGTTATGTCAACTCCCTTAGAATAGAATGAAAATTTGTACAATGAAGATGGATATAAAGAGGCAAATGGTACTTTATATCGGTGGGAATTATAAACTACCTCACCACTACAAGGCCATACATTGCATACTCAGTCAACATCCTTAGTTGGTTCATGAATAAGCCTTGAGAGAGTCATTCAAAAATTGCGAAGAAATTTCTTCGATATGTGAAAGGAACTGTTAATTTTTGTGTTATGTATACTAATGATTGTCATGTTTTTTTGACAGGTTACTCTGATTCATATTGGGTCGGAAATCCTGATGACATAAAATAAACTTCACGATATGCATTCAACATAGGTACAAGAGTCGTGTCATGGAGCAGTAAGAAACAACCAACTGTTTCTTTATGGTCAACATAAGGAAAGTACAAATCTCTATGCAATGCTACTTGTGAAGTTGTTTGGTTAAGGAGAATTCTTGAAGATATTGACAATAAGCAAATGGGGCCAACTATTCTCAAATGTGACAATCAAAGTTCTATTAAATTGGCACATAACTCAATTTATCATGCCAGAACCAAACATATTGAAATTCAACATCATTTTGTAAGAGAAAAGATACATTCAAAGGAAATTGACTTGATCTATTGTAATACCACTGATAATGTGGTTGACAAATTTACCAAGCCTCTTGGAAAGATGAACTTTGAAAAATGTAGGAAATAGTTAGGAGTGATAGAAAATTCATTTCTTCATTAAAGGAGGATGTTAGAAGAATAATGAAGATACCTCTAGAATGAATTAAATTTAGAATATTGTTTTAGAGGTGGTTTCATTGTTACGGAGATTGGGTTTGATATCCGTTTAAATAGGAGTGTGATCAAACTATAAATGTAATTGATCTCTTTGCATAATTCAAGTTGTGTGAGCTCCGTCTCATGTGTGCGTTCCTTTGATTTATTATAAAATAACCACCATTAAAACTATAACCTGAACCCAGAAGTAAAATGAAATCCATATGAATACTTTGTAAGTCTGTGTTTGGAAACAAATACGAAGTCCATAGAGTGAGAGGAAAAGGAGTTGAGATTTATGTTTTCCCTTCAAACCTAGCTCATGGCAAAGATGGTAGGGTAAACACACATAACCATGCTATGTTAATAGATCATATAAGTACTGGAATAGTTGTAGTTGGAAGTGATGGCGCCAACAAAGTGGATATGAACTGGGGATAACACGGTGCTTGTAATTATTGGCATCTTTGGTTTTAAATCTTGTTGGCATACCTATCGTATACAAGAACAACTAGTGACTATTTAACTACAACTCTAAGTTATTCAATGCTAAGTCGTATTCCCTCAAACTACAATGGAGAATGAACATTTGTATAAGTTAAGCATGGGTTCAACCCACCTCACCTTTAAAAGGGTTGTTAAACTCATTAATATATATTTGTAGTGGAAAATATCAAAGATTTGGATCTAGGAGAAAAGTAGAATGAGTAGGTTAGGATCTCTCGAGATCATATCTTTTTTAATCTTCACAAACATTGTTAGTATATGAAAAGGGTAGCACATAGGCTTAAGAGTATATATATAAACATATCATATAATATATGGAAAATTATATAGTGGGAATAAATAATTTAATGTATAGATCAATATTTAGAATTAAAAGGATTGAGGAAATGGTTGCGATACATCTAACTGAGGTTTAGATGTTGTAATTATGGACTTGATGTTTAAGGATTATAAAGTTTGTAATTTTAAATATAATATCTTAAATTTAAAAATAAAAATAAAAATAGTATATATGTTGAAATAATGGTTGCTAGATGATATTGATGAGTTGTAACAGGACTAGATTTGATGTTGGATATCCGCTACTTGAATCTTTAATGTGTTATAGGGAAAATAAAGATATAATATTATTCTTAATATCATTTAAAACAATATTAACACAATGAGAAGAAAAATAATGATGAGTATACTACCATAATAGTCACTATTCTTATAAAAAAAAATGTTTCCAATGAGGTAATAAGCTATTTCAATAGTCCCACCGTGGAGGCATAGGTCACCAAGGGTAGTCCCACCACCAAAGTATGTAAGTCATAATAGTCACTATTCTTATAAAAATAAATAAATGTATTTGGTGACGTTACAATAACACTAAGACCCATATATTTAGTTTCACCTAAGTGATATTTTCATTTAAAGCTACTATGGTTTTAGTAGCTTTGTAATAACGTCCTTTCCATTTATCTTATGCTTCATGTAGTGACTAGTTGAAGCATTCATCCCTCTAATACTTTGTATGAGGCATTTGATTTTTATCATCATTGTTATTCAATTAATGGGACCCATATAAATCTGTCTCTTTTAATACTCGTATTTCAGTTGGGTGGGCATTAGTTAATTTTTGGATATTTTGGGAGATTATGGCTTTATAAATTGAGAAGAAAAGAATTATTATTTTACTTATTTTTTTAAGGTAGTAGTAATATTTTTGTAAGTTTCATTAACGTACGTTTTGTGATAGAATTAGTAATCATCATTAGAGTGGACTAGCTACTGAGTCATAGGGAATTTTGATTTGGATGGTAACAGTAAAAGTCTTTCAAATAGTATGATTAGTTTGAATTTTACTAAATTGTGAAAGACCATTTGACATGGTTTTGAAGATGTAAATGAAATTATAATCTTAATATAATTTCAAAAAAAATAAAATTGGACATGTATCTAGTATTTTCGTGTCTTCAAGTCGTGAACATAAGTGCACAAACTTTCAAGACTTACTTTCCAAAATATTTATAGATACTCTGGTCCAAATATTCTTAGTAAAAGTTGAGACCCTTAATTTTTTCTTTATTGTTTTAATACAATTTCTATCTCAACATTATTTCATAACAAATAATACCAACCTCGTTGTGCTTACTATAGCTTCCAACCTCACTGTGCTTACTATAGCTCCACTACTTCTATTCTCTTTGGTATTTGTTTTGGTGAATTTTTCTTACAATAAGCACAATACATAATTAGCACACTTAGACAAAATCGATTATCTTATCCTTCATGTATATAGTTGTATTCTTATATTTAAGAATTTATTTTGGTTCTTTCCTTCTTTTCTTCAATAAAGAGGAATCTTTTACCATTGTAAATAATTTATAAACATTGTATATTGCAAAATATGAATATTCTCCTGGTATATTATTATAACCTTTTCCATTACTTCTACAATGAATATCACAATATTCTTTACTATATAAAAGATTAGATTGTATAAAAAATTATCATTCATTCTCTATTGTAACAACAATCTAGATGTTTGCACTAATATTTATGAGAATGCAATAAACAAAAAACTTAACAGAGATAAAGAATTTTAAAATCACACATATCACAAAAAAAAAATTAAAGAAGACATATCTGGGCTTGTTTCAAATCTGGAAACAAATTGAGTAGAGAATGAGTTTCTCCTAACTATAGACCTAAACAACCAAGATTACTTGTTCCTCTCAATCCTAGCTTAAATCATTATTCCATAGGGATTGAAAATTTGTATACCTTCTCTAGGTAATTCATATTTTGATTTTTTCTTAGAAACACCAAATTCAATTCCCCTCCACAAGTAATCAACAACATCCTACCTCCTCTATACATGTTTCTCTTCTTCTTTTCACAGAAAAATAGTAACTTTCCCAGGTATTTTTTCCAAGTTAGCCTCATCCCTAACCCTAAGGAATCTTCTTGTCATAACTTTGTGCTAACTTGTTCCCTCACCTCTCATATCTTTGGGGGTAGGTTTACAATTTTCCTAGTGGACAATATTTACTAATCTCTTTTCACTCCCCCATGAAATAATGGTTTACTCTTTATAATTGGATTCTCTAATTAATTTGATTCTAGTAAAATAAAATAAATTAAAATAATATTTACAAAAATATTCATCATCATCAATGTTTATGATGATATAAATTTAACATAAGTTTTCACAACATAACTCCTCAAAAAATAAAATATTCAAATGTTTATAAATGTAGAGACATTAGATCACTAGTTCTCACTCTATTTTCAAGGACGCCCCATTTCTTGTGCTCCTTAATGAGTTGGATAGCTCCACCTACCAATTCCACACATTTCCATTTTTTGGAGATTAACACAAATTCATTTCCTCAGAACAATGGAACCATGCCTTTGTGGAACATAAAATTTTAGGTAATTTGTTTATTACCTTTCAATTTGCATTTTCATCCAATTTGCATTTTCATCAGTTTAAAATTTGAATTTATCTTGAAATTTGAGACTTTCTTCTATTTTGTTTCTCACTCCATGTAATGTTCCATTTTGATTCAACTTGCCTTGGAGCAATGCATCTAGTGCAATAAGAACTACGACTAGTGCATTTGATTTTTTCTATATTGAATCGGTGCTTCCACTTAAACACATCACATCTGATGCATTATAAAAAAACAATTCTCGATAAAAATAATGGCTATGCTTTTCAAACATAAAAGCACTAGTACATTCCATTTAACCAAGTGCACATGTAACATACCACATATTTCACTATTTTTTGTTTTTTGTGAAGGTAATAAAAATTTATCATCATTGTCATCAACTTGCATTCGACTTCTTATCATTCGATTTGTTTAGGTCACCAACAAATTGATTTCAAACATCATATATAAACTTTTTTTCATTCGAGCCTATTAACATATCTTAAGTTAAAAAGAATTTATAATGACTTCAACTCCAAGTCTTCATATATGTTAGAAGGGACCCCAATTGGATTGTCATTATATCAAATCATATAATAGCTTATATATTTCCTATTTATGATATTGTTGTTATCCTCAATTATTGTAGGGTCAATTATTGTAAGGTCTTAGATGTAGAATTTATATCCTTACGTCCTCATGAAGTTTTGTTCTTTTATAAACATAAATAAATATTCTATAAACATAAATAAATATTCATAAATAAATATTCTAATGTATTTTAGAATTTATGCTCCAAGTCCCATATCCCATATGAGCTATAAAGTCTACCCATGGACATAAATGGTCAAATTTAATTAACGTGAATACTTGAATTAATAAGAAAGATAAATTCTATTTGGGCTAGAATAGATTGATTGGAGGTAAGATTTACCCTGCCCTTATCCCTCTTTGGACATCCTGGTAATATGGTCTAGAACAACCATCCCTTTCCACATTGTTCTAATCACATGGCTACTCAAAAGATGAGGTAAGGAAGTACTTCGGTCCTTATGTAAGTTACTAAGCACCGTGCTCGAGGTGTTGGTTGTGGAGCTTGGTTATCTTCTTGATTTAGAGGTCTTTGCTTTTAGCCATGTTTATACCCTATGAAAAATTTACACCTCAGAAAAATGTACAGTCCTCCACGCGGGTGAGTGCAGGTGGGGATTTCCCCTCCTACGGGGTCCGAGGGGCATCCCCTTGGCTGGAGGGTCCGGAAGAAAGAGGGTCCCTCGAAGGAAATTTTTTCTTGTAAATGTATATTGTAATTTTATAGTAAATTTGGACTGTTCATTATAAGGTCACAAATGGTAGAAACTATGTTAGGGTTTTTTTCCCTAGAAGGAAAGCCTATTTTATGAGGGAAATGTATTGCAACTATGTATCATTGTGAATATTGTATTCTGAGTGAGGATGCTGTGAGAGAAAGAATATGAAGTTACAACGAGTGTGTTGTAGGTTCTATCCCTTCATTTGTTGAATAATAAAAATGAAGGACCTGGAAATTTCTCTGGACATAGTGCACACCGGGTGAACTAGTATATATTTGTCTCTATTGTATTGTGTATGTTCTGTATTTTATTTCTACATTTGTTTTATTTTATTTCTCCATGATCTTGGTTTTATAACAACTGGTATCAAAGCAAAAGGTAACTCACAGGAAAAGAGGGTTCCTCATTCAAGTGGGAGTAATGGTGGAAGATGGAAAGTTTAGGGTCGACAAATTTAATGGCAAAAACTACCGAATATGGAAGATGAAGATGGAAGATTATTTATATCAGAAGGATCTATTCCTACCATTGGGTGGAATATAAAAGAATTCAACGACCAAGAAGGATGAAGAATGAGAGGTTCTTGATTGAAAGTCAATAGGAACAATACGACTGAGCCTCCGAGCATCAATGCCCTTCAATATTTCAAAAGAAAAGACAATGAAGAAGTTGATGGACACATTGATTAAACTGTAAGAAAAACCCTCGATGTCTAATAAGGTATTTCCAATGAATATATTATTTAATACGTAGATGTCAAAAGGTGGGTCTATTGCAGATCATTTAAATAAATTTAATATGGTTACCAATCAACTAAGTTCTTTAAAAGTGGACTTTGATGATGAGGTCAAGTCTCTTATAATATTGTGCTCATTGCTAGAAATATGGAACAGATTGATCATGGTTGTAAGTAACGTTGTCTCTAGTTCAAACAGTAAAATTTGATGATGTTGCTCGTGTTATCCTTAGAGAGAAAATGTGACGGAAAAACACAGGTCATAAATCAGGTAATGTGTTAAACATGGAGAACATGGGAAGACAAAAGGATAGAGTAAAGGGCTTAAGGAACAGAGAGAATTCTAGGAAGGGAAGATCCAAATACAAAATTGTAAAGATAGAGTGTTGGAATTGTGGGAAGAAATAAAATATGAAGAAAAACTACAAAGCTATGAAGAAACAAAGATATGGACAACAAGAGAAAAAACAGGAAGCAAATGTAACATGTGATGTGTTACAAGATTATTTGATTCTTTCTGTAGATCATGTTTTTGAGTCTTGGGTAGCAGAGTCAGGGGCTTCATTTCATTCCACACCCCATTTGAAAGATTTTTGAGATTATGTTCAAGGTGATTTTGGACAAGTTCATTTGGGTGATGATGCACCATGAGAAATTGTTGGAATGAGAAAGGTAAAAATAAAGCAAAGGAATGAAAACCAATAGTTGTTGAAAGAGATAAGACATGTTCCATATCTAAGGAAAAATCTAATTTCATCAAGGAAATTGGCAACTGAAGGTTGTATATCCATATTTATAGATAAGGTGTGGAAGGTCATCAAAGAATCACTAGTGATAGAAGAAGGAGAGAAGGTAGGTACATTGTATTTATGTAATGACAATATTGAATATTCTATCTCTTTATATTCTACATGTGTGGATACAACACTGTGACATCATAGGCTTGGACACATGAATGAGAAGGAGATGTAAATACTTCACAAAAGAAATGTGTTTCCATATCTTAAACAAATTGATTTGGATTTATGTGAGCATTGTGTTTATGGAAAACAAAAGACAGTGAGATTTCTCAGAATCAAAAAAGAAAAGAAGAGCGAAAGGTTAGAGATTATGCATACAAATGTATGCAGTCCAACTCATGTATAATATGTAAGTGGATCTCGCAATTATGTTAATTTTATTGATGAAGTAATTAGAAAAACTTGGGTTTATTTCATTCGACAAAAATATGATGTTTTTTATGCTTTTAAGAAATAGAAAGCTTTGGCTGAGAATGAGATAAGAAAAAGGTTGAAGTGTCTTAGATAAAAAAAAAATGGAGGTGAATATTATAGTGACAAGTTTGATTATTGTTTTTCATACCATGGGATTCGTGGAGAGAATACAGTTCCTAGAACACTACAAGAAAATGGTGTGTCAGAAAGGATGAACATGACAATCATGGAGTGTGCAAAGAGTATGAGATTGCATGCTAGTTTTCCCTTATTCTTCTGGGAAGATGTTGTAGATATTGATGTTTACTTAATAAACATAGCACCTTCAATCTATTTGGATGGTGGAATTCCAGAGGAGGCATGGACAGGTAAAAAGGTAAACTATTATTTTTTGAAGACTTTTAGTTGTAAATAATTTTTCCATATTGATAAAGAAAATAGAACAAATATTGAGGCAAAATCCAAGAAGTGTACCATTATTGGATATGGTTTTAATGATTTTGGTTATTTCTTATGGGATTATGTTAATCACAAAATCATTAGGAGTATAGATTTCATAGTCAATGAGAAGGTCATGTACAAAGATTAGTTGCAGGGAAACATACAAGAAAAAAAAAAACAGAATACATATTGTTTGATGAGATCATTGACAAATAAATTCCAAAAGTACCATAAAATAAAAATGTACAACAACAGGAGGAGCAGGTATGTCAAACTCCTGCAAGTGTCGTTAGAATATCTACTAGGATAATTAGACCCCCTAAAGGATACTCTCCTTCATTGTATTATTTATTGTTGATTGATTCTAGTGAACCAGAATGTTATGAAGAGGAAATGAAGGTAGATAGTAAAAAAAAGTGGGAGAAAGGCATGAAAGATGAAATGTATTCCCTAGTAAATAACCAGAATTGAGATTTCATTTAGTTTCCTAGAGAAAAAAGAGAATTGCAGAATAAATGGGTTTATAAGTTGAAGGAAGAAGATGGAGGCAAAAAACGGTAGAAGGCTAGACTTGTTGTAAAGAGGTTTGCAAAAAACAAAGGTATATATTTTGATGAAATATTTTCTCTTGTTAAAATGACTTCAATTAGGACTATTTTAAGTTTTGTGGAAGTAGAAAATTTGCATCTTGAACAGTTAGATGTAAAAACAACGTTTCTCCAACGGGATTTGGAGGAAGAGATTTATATCCAACAACCACATGGGTGTGAGGTCAAAGGGAAGGAGAATTTGGTATGCAGGTTGAAGAAGAGCTTGTATGCCCTACCCTAAAGAAAGCCCCAAGGCAGTGGTATTTGAAGTTTGACAAGTTTATGACAAAACAAGGTTATAATGGATATCATTATGATCACTGTGTTTATTTTAAAAGGCTAGAAAATGGAAGATATATTATATTGTTATTGTATGTAGATGACATGCTTGTTGCAGTGTCTAATATGCAAGATATAAATGTGCTCAAGAAGAAATTCGCTAATTCATTTGCAATGAAGGATTTGGGTGCGACAAACAAAATCATTAGTATGAGAATAACAAGAGATAGGAAAAATCGCAATTTGAAATTGTCTCAGGGTGAGTACATAGAGAAGGTGTTGGAGAGGTTTAGAATGAAAAATGCAATACCAGTTAGTACAAATTTGGCCAGCCATTTCAAATTAACTAAGGAAATGTGTCCCAAGACACAACACGAGATATAATACATGTCCATGGTCCCTTATTCATCAGTAATTGGTAGCTTGATGTATGCGATAGTTTGAAAAATACTAGATATTGCACATGTAGTGGGAGTTGTGAGCAAGTATATGAACAATCCAAGTAAATAACATTGAGAAAAAGTAAACTAGATTCTCAGGTATTTGAAAGGTATTTCTACTCATGCACTATGTTTTGGAGGTTCAAACATTGTTCTACAGAGATATGTTGATTCAAATATGGCAGGTGATAAATATAGCAGGAGGAGCACTACAGGGTATGTTTTTACTACAGATGGAACAAAAGTAAGTAGGATTTATAAACTGAAAAAGGTTGTTGCATTTTCAACAACAGAGGAGGAGTATGTTGCCCCTACAAAGGCTAGTAAAGAGATGATTTGGTTACAAAGGTTTATGGAGGAATTGGGAAAGAAGAAAGATAATAACACATCATACTATGATAGCGAGAGTTCCATTTATATTGCAAATAACTCATCCTTCCATTTGAAGATTAATCATATACAACTGATGTACCATTTCATACGATCTGTTTTGGAAGATGGATATTTGAAGTTTGAAAAGATACACACTAGCCCTAATCCTACATACATGTTAACATAGAGAGTAACCAGGGAGAAACTGAGTTCCTTTTGAGTTTCAATTGGTCTTCAAGCATGAAGGTGAAGATGAGAAATTTCTTAGGTCCAAGAAGGATCATAGTCCAACAAATACAACAACGGTGGAGTTGTTGAAATCAATTTCCAAGTGGGAGATTTTTGGTTGTGGAGCCCGATTATCTTCCTCATTCAAAGGCCTTTGTTTATATTCATTTTTGTACCCCATGAAGAATTTACACCCCAGAATAATGTACACTCGTGCACGCACGGGAGTGCAAGGGGGCTTGCCCCTCTTGCGGGGTCCGAGGAAAAATGAGCCCTCGAAGGAAAAATTGCCTTGTAAATGTATATTGTAATTTCACAGTAAATATGGATCGCTCATTATAAAGTCGTAGATATGACGAATTTACGTTAGGGGGTTTTCTCCCTAGAAGGAAACCCTGTTTTATGAGGAAAATGTATTGTGTCTATGTATCATTATGAATATTGTATTCTGAGTGAGGAGGCTATGAGAGAAAGAAGATGAAGTTACAACGGGTGTGTTGTAGGTTGTATCCCTTCATTTGGTGAGTAATAAAAAGGAAGGACCTGACAATTTTCTCTCGTGGATGTAGCCCACACTCGATGAACCAAGTAAATATGTGTCTCTATTGTACTGTGTATCTTCTTTGTTTTATCTCCGCATTTGTTTTATTTTAGTGCTCCACCATCCTGGTTTTCTAACACAAGGTTTCCTCGAGCCTCGAAATAAAGGTGAAGTTGGTCTCCTCCCATCATTTGAAAATATTCGTGGGGTTTGGCTCCAACATCTCGGTTTCTTCTACTATGCAAGGTCCCTCATGGAATTTTCCCCTCGATCCAAAGGAATTTATTACAGCTCCAAAGCCAAAGAGTATGGTTCTACCCAATGTTTCTTATCTCCACGTAACAACCTTTTGCAAGACAATTACGAAGGAATATTGTTTGTGACCCAGAATCTCAGGTTTTGGTTTGCATTTTATTTTGATACATCTATGTGGATGAATCTATTTCTGAGCACATTTTATGTAACTATATGAATTGATTATTTCTATGTACTTTTCAAGTCTTTTAAGATAAAATACTATTGTTTCTTTTTCTCTTGAATATACGTATTAAAAATCACGTCAAAACAATAAAATCGTTGACCCCCTCTAGTTTAGTACCCAATAGTCTGAAAAATTTTAGAGAATCACTTGTTTACCGTCGTTTCTAAGTCGACCGAGTCCATAAATTGTTTAAAAAAATCATGATACTACGGATTATAAGGAGTCTATAAGTTTTACAGGGTTAAAAGCTTCCTCAGTTTTTTCCACTAGACATAGTATCATTTCCATGTTACAACAACTTTAGTCTCTATTCTTCTTACTTAGAAAAGAGCTTGCGTGAGGCTTCTGTGAGATTAGGCTAAATAGCCATTCCTTAATGTCAAAAGATTTTCCGGAAAACATTTTCCAAAGTATTTGAGAAACAACATCTTTAATATTCATTATAGTTTTTCTTACAATTTACCTCTTAGTTACAATATTTAACGAGGCCATATTCATTTTCGGTATAATGAAATATACATTGAATGTAATAAAATATGTATATTAATTTGATTATGTACCAACCCAATATTCTCACGAAGAAAGTGATCCAAACACTCGAATTCTGTACCAATTGAGTTCTCACATAAAGATTGTGATCAAATATTTGAACGTTATACATTTCCTAAATATATATAATTATTTATTTAATCGATATTTATTTTTTTGAAAGAGAACTCACGCGTAAGTTTTTAATGATGGATTCTTCTATTTTGTGAGGGAACCCATCAGAGGAAAATAGGCTTCCACCATTTCTAGTCTTCATCCAAGGTCGACTTTAGCATAAAAAACAACACCTATAACTCTTGTCCGCTATGTTTTCAATCCTTATTAATTAATTTAGTATTATCAATGTACTCGTAAAGGTATGCAAGGTAATTTTTATTACACAGTGTATGGATTCTTTTAATTATTGATGTACCCTAAAATGTAAAAATTATTCCTCGTCATGAATTCCACGTATGTTAAACTAGTGATATTCTCTTTGTGATTTCTTGCAGGTATTAAGCAAAGTCTAGTCATTACTTTAATAAAACCTTAATAATAAAGTGCTCTAAGAATTCCACGTATGTTAAACTAGTGATATTCTCTTTGTGATTTCTTGCAGGTATTAAGCAAAGTCTAGTCTTTACTTTAATAAAACCTTAATAATAAAGTGCTCTAAGACTAACTTACTCTATTTATATTTATCTTGGAAACACTCTATATACATAATCTTCCTTCCATTACACTTTTATGTTTATATAGTAATCCAAATAGGTAATAATTTGAAACATTGCACCTCTTCTTTTAATTTTAACAATAATATATAATATTGATAGTATTTATATTTATCTTGGAAACCCTCTACATACATAATCTTCCTTCCATTACACTTTTATGTTTATATAGTAATCTAAATAGGTAATAATTTGAACCATTGCACCTCTTTTTTTAATTTTAACAATAATATAATAATATTGATAGTAGTTGATTTAACTTAATGGTTTCAAATAATTTGCATTTTATCCCTTCGATCTTGTAATGGCAATGGAATGGTTGTGTGTTAATCTTGTCAAATTATTCCAGAGATCCTTTAAACTATTACATAAATTGAATTTTCTATAGTTGCTTCAATCCCCTTTCTCTAAATGAGTGTGGGATCAAAACCACTAGCTTATCCACTTAAGCAATGATCTTAGAACCTTTCTTTCTCCCTTATTCTTTTACATAGGACCTTAATCAAATGATCACAAGATTATTTACTTCTATATCCTTTGAGCCCCTAATAAACTCATTTACCTTATCATGTGACCCGACATTGGAACCAAGTCCTTTCAACATCCTCCTTCATCCTTAGGGCGATTCTCCCTTTCAATATTCCAACTCTCCTCGAGTTTGACCTGCTAAAGTGGTCATAAATGGTATGAGACTCGTGTCGTATGGTTAATATTCTTTCTTACTCCCTCCTCCCACTTATTGATCAAAAGAATAGGAAGGATATTACCTAATCTTGATCTATGGTTCTTAGGATTTTGGTGCTTAGTGCTTTTTTTTTTTTTCTTCCTTCCACTTTTTAGAAAATCCGAAGTTTTACCAATTGAGTTGGTCATGAAATAATGTTAACTTCTTACTTTCCATTGACAACTCCCACTTACACTATCATTCTAGTCACTTAATCCAACGACTATGACTTAGTCAAGTGTTGAGATGGATGGTCCTTATTTATTTTGGGGCTTCGACACTCTGGGACTCTGAGATATTACAACTCTAAAGTTATTGAAATCCCCATATTTTTTCCTCCCAAAGTGCTTAGGCCATCCTTCCACTTCTTGATCTAACGGATGAGAAAAGTTTCGAAGTGATATTAGATCGATGAGATGCATGATTTCATTACTCATGGACCTGATATTGCGACTTACCATGTTCTTCCACTATACTTGATTAGAAGGTTGAGAATTCACTCGAAGTTCCTCCTTGATCAAACAATTGTCGAAATTTCATGGGTTCAACATATTATAACTATAAATTCATTAAACTTCCTGTTATTATAACTATAAATTCATTAAAATTCCGAGAATTATACCTGTTGAAGTACTTATTCCATGCTTCCAATAGTTGATATAACAATTGTGAAAAGTTTTGAAGGGATCTTAGATCGACGGTCTATGTCATTTTGTTACTTTGGGACTCTAGGATATTGTGACTTACCATGTTCTTCCAGTATACTACATCTGACAATATTCGAGTTCTACCTTGAGGATCTCGTTCCTAGTGTCTTATTCGAGGGACATTGATTTTGACTCTTATATAAATTATCTATTTCTCGACAAACATTTTGATATCAGAAATTTAATATATTTTCCTTTGGGAACCTATCCATACGGATATCTTCATCTAAGTCTATATTTTCATATATTATTGTTTTGATTCATTAAAAGGACTAGAACTATATATATACCCTTCACATACATCCATGCATGATCAACAAGATATTGCATATGTATAGGTCTATACATAGCTTCCTCATATATTTCTCTTTACCAATACATGGAATTCATAAGTAATACATTTATGTAGCTTAATATCAGAAAGGGCATTTGTAAAGGATTTGTGCTATCATTAGTTAAATTTTGTAGCTTTCACAAATTTGTCTCCATTTGTCTACCTTGTGAATTTATATTCATTTTACAATCAACAATCAGAAAACTTGATTCATACCTCTCTAAAAAATCAACAATATATCCCTTTCCGTTCTAGTGCATAATTTCTCCGAGATATCTCATGGATGTATAAACTACTTAGGAACTATATTACTACTAAAAAAAACACTCTAAAGTTTAAATCTCATAGAATTATGCAAAGTGTATTAAAATTTCCATTACTCATGATGCAACGCTCCATATTTTGTGTAATGAATGAGATCCATTTAACTCCTCTACAATGCATGCATCAATATAAATTTGATTATGTACCTAACATGCAAATCAATGATTCAAAATAAGTAAGAAAATGACAAATAAAATACATATATGTAATAGTAAATATGGAAACAAATGGAACAACCACGTTCCACCCAACTGTAGATACAGAACAACCAATATTACTTGTCATGATCACTCCCTAGCCTTAGCATGACTCCATAAGGAAAAATTTAGCTCCACTCCTTATCCACAGAACCTTTGTACAATTCAGAAAATAATCATTTTCCTAACATAGATGTTCTCACACAACAAATATCTTTCTCCACAACCTACTAAGTAGTGTCATACATCCCACATATGTTGTATATATCTCATTTTCCTTTTCTATGCATGCAATATTTTAGGCACTAAATTTTGCTCATGGGCTAATTTTCCATGGTTTTTCCAAAAATGAGATTCGCTATTTTAAAAATGATTCTCCCAAATTCTATAGGATAAAATTATTTTACCTTAAAAATCGCCAAAGTTTTATAAAAACTATATAAAATCCTTCAAAAATTGAATATGTTTACAAAATTTTTGTCAAACATTTATAGTTGGCATATGAAGGATTAGTAAAATTATCCAAAGTTTCTACATTTTAAAACAAATTTCCATGCTTAAAATCATCCCTATTCCTATGACGTTTTTTATCCATTTCCCTCCTCGGAATTTCATAGATTTACAAATCCCTGATTTTTAGGGGCTGCCATAGACAAAACTTCACTTCTGAAATTTGTAAAAATTAGGTCCGATTTAACTCAAGTAAAAATTAGGTCTGATTTAACTCAAACATGTTCTCGAGTCATGGAATCATGGTCAAATTCTTTTAACCTGATTGTTCCATGTGTTTCAATCATTTCATTTATTAAACATAGTAGTCTCATACATTTTTTCCATCATAAGAGGATAATTGACAACCCAAACTCTTGCTCAACAGTCATAAATATGGTAACTAAATGTCTTAATAATAACCACTACGCATTTCCATAAATGGAAATTTATTTTAGAAGAGATAATATTAAAAGAAAAATTTCTAATTCTTGAGTGTGTCACGTCGTGTCACCCTTAAGTATAAGATTGTCCTTAGTGTTAGTATTTCACTCAATTCACCACTTGGAACGGATTTGGATAATATTTGATCATTTCATCTTCTAGCTCCCAAGTAGCCTCCTTAGGGATAAAGCACTTCCATTATACATTTATTTGGGTGATGGATCTGTTCCATAGTGTTGTTTCTTTCCTATCCAGCATGCATAGAGGTTTTGTTTGGAACTAACCTTTTGGTTCCACCTGTACCATATTGCAATCAATGATGTGAGTAGGATCATGAATATATATTTTTAATAATGAAACATGAAAAAGATTATGAACTTTCAAATTTCCAGGGAGCTCTAGTTGGTATGCCACTGGTCCGATACGAGTTAATACTTTGAATGGAACACAAAACCTTGGTGCCAACTTGAAACAGTTTCCCATTTTTAATGAGCTCCTTCTTGCTTTGACTTTAAGGTATACATGTTCTCCAACATTAAATTCTAGATGTCATCTTTTCAAATCTGCATAGATTTTCTATTGATCTTGCACAACCTTTAAATTTTGTTATACCCTTTTTGACCATTTGTTCCATTTCTTGGACCAATTCTCATGCAACCATGATTATGTTAACTAGGTTATCCGAACTAATCAGAGTTTTTCATTTTCTGCCATATAAAACTTCGAAGGGACTCATTTTTGTTGACACTTGGTAACCGTTATGGTATGCGAATTTAACTAAGTGTAAATATTATTCCCACTTAGTTGATTTTGTTATTACATACATCCATAACATATCTTCCATAATTTGATTCGTAAATTTTATTTACCCATTCGTTTGTGAATGATAACTTGTGTTGAAATTCAAATTACTTCCCAAACCTGCAAACAATTATTTCCTAAAATTTGAGGTAAATTTGACATCTGTATCAGAAATCACCATTTTTGGAATTCCATGCAATCTAAATCTTTCTCCCCTAAAAATTTCAGCGATATTAATAGCCTTGTAGGTAGATTTCACAGATATGAAGTGAGAATACTTACTCAATTTATCAACTACTACCATGATTGAATTATTTTGTCTTTGAGTTTTTGGCAAACCTATAATGAAGTCCATCGAAATAATTTCCCATTTCCATTCTCGTATAGGTAAAGATTTTAATATACTTGTTGGATATTGATGTTCAACTTTAACTTGTTGAAATCTAAGCATTTAGTTAAATATTCGTTTGTTTCATATTTCATATTAGGCCAATAAAATTGTTTTCTTAGGGATGTTATCATTTTTTTATATCCCGGATGACCAAAATAGGGATTTTTATGCAACTCTTTTACGATTAACAATTTTAAATCATCAATTTTGTACATAGAATATGTTATTGAATTTTAAGAGTTCATTTTTGTCAATAGTGAAATCAGTACTATTGAAACTCCCTTCATTTTTATACAATTGATATTTTGTTTTGATGTATTCTCCATCATTTATGCTGGTATATTTAATTTTGTCCTCAATATCACTTTCTATTTTGATGGTAATAACTTTATCAAATTCATTATTTATTCGACTTAGTGCATCTATGAATTTATTTTATTATCTTTTGATGTGTAGTACTTCAAAATCAAACTCACTAAGAAAATCTAACCACCTTTCATGTCATGCATTGAGATCTTGTTGACTAAATAGATGTTCCACACCGCTATTATCTATTAATAACATAAATTTCCTTCCAATTAAATAATTATGCCACATTTTTAAAGCATGAATTATCGCCGCTAATTCGAGATCGTGAGTTACATAATTCATTTCATGTTCTTTTGATTTTTGATATTTGTAACAGATTACATGTTCTTCTTGGGACAAAACTACATCTAAACCTTCTTTACTTGCATCTACATAAATCGTAAAATAATTATAAGGGTCAAGAACTTTAAGGATTGGTGTTGTAGTAAGTAAACATTTAGTTTGGTAAAACTTTCTTGGCACTTTTGAGACCAAATAAATTATGTTCCCTTTTTCTGCAGTGATGTAATAGGGTAGACAATTTTGGAAAATCCTTCGATAAATCGGTAATCCCCATGAATGATGGTATATCCACTATGTTCTTAGGTAATGACCATTCCACGATAGCTTTAATCCTTTCAGGCTCTACTACAATATCATATTCTAATATCACATGTCCTAAATACTGTATCTTTCTTTGATAGAAGTCACATTTATCGAACTTAGCATATAATTTATGCTCTCTTATTGTCTGAAATATTATTTTCAAATGTTGTTTAGGTTGTTCTTTATACTTTGAATAGATTATAATATCGTCGATAAAGATCAATACAATTTTTTCTAAATAATGACTGAATATACTATTCATTAAACACATAAAATTTGTTTGTACATTATTAAGTCCAAATGGAATCACCACAAATTCGTAATGTCAATAGCATGTCCTAAAATTTGTTTTACTTACGTCCTCATATTTTATTCTTACTTGATGATTACCAGATCTTATATCCAATTTAGAGAATATTTTCTCTCCTCCAACCTCATCAATTAAATCATTAATCCTGGGTAGAGGATACTTGTTTTTAATCGTCATTTTATTCAATTGAGGATAGTCAATACCTACTCTTAGTGTTCCATATTCCTTTTTGAAAAATAACATTGGTGCTCCCCATGGTGAGAAACTTGGTCTGATATATTATTTATACACTTGTTCTTGTAACTAAATTTTTAATTATGTTAACTGAATTTTTAATTATGTTAACTGAGGAACACTCATCCTGTAAAGTTCCTTTGATGCAGGTGTATATCCGATGCCTTAATCTGTTGGACATTTATTAAAAAGATTTACAATAAAGTAGTCAAAGAAAGGCATGGGAAATTAATAACAAGATAACGACAATTTAATGACCCGTTTTTAATCACCATTATTGATTTAGCCAACATCAACTTCATCATACGATTAAATCACAAATTCAGTAAGTAATTTATTCTAACTAACAATTATATCATTAAAATTGGATTATACAAGGTAGTAAGGATAACAGTGTCCAATTTTGAGGACTTAACAATAAATTGATGACAAAAGATCACTCATAATTTCCATTCAATTTAAAAGTATAACACTCCTATGTTTTACTATCTACCTTAAAATGAAAGGCGCATAAGAAAGATGGCGCGAAATTAAATTGTTGAAGAAACCTTAAATGTCTCACAAAATAATCCAAGAACTATCTAATGATACACCCGAGTGAAACTCATAGGTTTTATCGAATGTTAGCAGCATTACAAGTTCCCAGAATTATAATGTGGAGCTATAATACAATAATTAATAATAATTGGATTCAATAATCATTTTCATCAATAATTCATTATCATTGTGGAGCTATAATACAATAATTAATAATAATTGGATTCAATAATCAATTTCATCAATAATTCATGATCATTGAGATCCAGTTCTTTTAGTATTAAATTAATACAGTTATTAATTAAGATGTGTCCTAGAGTAAGTCCACTACAAGGTTATGCATCTAAAATATATCCATAACATAACTCAATTCAAGTGTGCTAAATTACAAGAAATGAGGAATTAAGTAAAATACAATTTTTATTTTTTTTAGTTATAATGTATGAGGATATTAAAACACAAAAATAATTATTATTTATAGAAAATATAATACAATCATTTGCAAAGTCCAGTCAATGGACATGTTTCAAGAAACATGAATACAGGTAAGCGTGGTTGGAGCGGAAAGCACTGACTATTGATAATATTTTCAAATTATGTTAAATTCTCTTTTTTAATTTACGCAAGAGTTAAACAGAAAGTTGCGTTGAGTCCGCGTTGAGAGTGATGCAGAATAAACCTCCAACAAACTTCTCGATCTTATGTGAATGTTAGTCTAGTGGAGAGAAAAATAGCAGTTCTCTCCTTCCAAAATTTTAATGAGTGAGATCTCAGGTGGTAGAGTAGTTTCAGTATTGACCAAGAAAAAAAATAGTAAGGTTTCTATCACTTAGGAAAAAAACCTGAATGCATGATTTTTGTTAAACATAATGTAACCTCAACAGTCTGACTGTACACTGCCAGCTGTACTGGACAGTTGTACTTTCTATTTTTGTCTTTCTTGAGCCTATTTAGCTCAACCTTCTTGCATTGTAACTTAGTTCAGTACTTCTTCATACATTTCAATATATTGTTCTATTCTTTTCTCTCTGCATTTCTCTTTACTTCACAATTTATCATGGTATCAGAGCTTCAACAATAAGCCTCTTTACATAGTCTGGAGAGAAATACGATCCTCACAGCGCAGAGCTTCACGGATCTTAAGAGCACGCAACACAGACTTTTCACAAAGATTGGAGAGTTGTATGTAATACTCTCAAAAGATCAACATAGGAAGTTTGCGGAGGAAGCAGAGTGTACAACGCTCGAAAGACCCAGGACGAAGAGAACGCAGAAGAAGAAACTTTAAAGATTCTTGCATTTTTTTCCAGGAACCATCAAAGATTGACGAAGAAGAGCTGCAGAATGGAAGAACGTGTAAAGAACTCAAAGAATTTGTTCAAATTCGTTAAAAGATTGCTACAGAAAGCAACATCGTTTAAAGTTTTCTTAATTTTTCTTTGAAAGATTCACAAATTTTTCTCCCACAGGATAAAATTCTGTCAAATTCAACAAAGATCGCGTCTAATGTGCAAAGAACAGCCATTAAGGCCGTAAGATTCATCTTGTGAACGGATCCGAAGCGGGAAACCAGTTCAGAAGGGAAGAAGAAAGAACGGAAAAGGCGAAAGAGTTTCAGCCGTTAGATCTTGCGCAGAAGCCCAACAGTCGTTGGATCAGCGAGAAAGTGCACGAGGTTTAATCCTCTAGAGCGCACAAGAGAAATTTTGACTTGAGAAGTCGCGACATCATCTGGACCGTCCATCAAGACACACGTGGTGAGATCTCAGCACTTCGTGACTCGCAGGTGTAAAGGTCAGAAGACATGTCGTGAGAATTCGCGAATCACGAAATCACAAGTCATTATAGATCGTTGGATCAAGAAATATCGTGAACCGTCGATCTTATCACATCGTAAAATCAGTAATCAGGAGTTGGACGAGCAAAAGATTGCACTCCAAAACTCTGATACACGATATCGCGAAATCCTAGAAGACTTGTGAGTCGTCCATCTCAGAGGACAGGTGGCAGCAGATCTACGCATTGTCACATCGGCATATCGGAGTTCGCGGTTTTGAAAGACCGTTGCAACAGGGTTTCAAAACTCGCGAAATCGTGATAGGCGACATAGCGATAAGATCTCAGCCGTCTATTTGACTGGACACGTGGAGGACATCAAGGAAACCGTCGGCGTTTCGGCAATCGCGATTTCAAGTTGACATAAATTTGGAGCATCACAAGTCGCGATATCCCGAGGTTGAATCAGGACCATCCATCTTTCCCAGATACGTGGTGTAAATCCGAGGACTCAGGAAAAGTCTCGAAAAGGAAAGGGCCATCGGCACATCGGGATTCGGTGTTTCGTGAATCTTAAGAACAAGAAACATGAGCACTTCAGAACTCCAAAGTCCGAAATCCCGACAGAAGGTAAACTCCATTGTGGGGCCCAGCTGACGTCATCTCGTCAAAACGAGGGATCGGGAATCTCTACGGGGAAATCCCCGAAGCAGACTTGAGCCGTCCATTTGTTGAGGATGCGTGGCAGAGATCGATGCTTTTGGAAAATTTCCCGAAAGCAGAGTCCATCGGCATTACGAAATTCGGCAAATCGTGGATCCTGGAGACGAGAAGTCTGGAACATATCAAATCGTGAAATCGCGAGGAGAAATCAGGTTCGTCCATTATAGGAGGACGCGTGGCACAGATCGAAGCAATCGGGAAAAGTCCCGAAAGCACAGTGCCATCGGTAAATCTGAGATCGGGGAATCAAGGAGTCAAAATAACTCGTCATCAGAACTTGCAAAATCTCGATTCGCGATATCCCGATGAGATCTGGACCGTCAGATCACACAAGATCTGGACCGTCGAATTGTCCAAAGGCAATTTCTCGCATTTCGGCGATTTGAAGGTCAAAGAGCCGGAAAAGCTCGTAGCGCTTTAAAAGTAAGGCATGTGGTCACCTTGCAAGGATACTAAAGGCAAATTCAAGTCCAATAAGCTCCCTTTGGCCATCGACAAATCGGCAAATTGGCGATCGGAGGTAAATACGAAATTTTCCCTCTATTTTTTTCTGAAATTTTTTTTTTTTTTCAAAAAAAAAAAATATATATGTCGTCTAGCAACTTAGGACCAACTCAGGGTCTGATTCTACTGGGGAAGAAATATGAGTTATGGTCTCTTCGAATGAGGTCGTTCTTGCAAGAACAAGAGTGATGGGAACCTGTGGATCTTGGATATGTGGAACCAGATCCAGCCGCCCTCGCTGCCATGACAAATGCGTAGAGAATTGCTCAGGAACTCTGAGGACCAAAGAAAATAAAGTGAAATTCTGGATTCAAAATTCTGTGGATGATTCGATTTTTTCGAAAATCACAGGCGCTGGTACATCAAAATAGGCCTGAGACATCCTTAAATCTTCCTACCAAGGAAATGATAGGGTCAAAACAGTTAAACTAGAGACCTTGTGGATGCAATTCGAGACTCTAAGGATGACAGAGTCCGAAACTGTGGATCAGTTCATGACCAGAGTCATGGGCATCATGAACCAGATCAGACTGATTGGTGAAACCATCACTGATCAACGAATTGTTGAGAAAATTATTAGAAGTTTACCAAATAAATTCGAAATGGTTGTCACAACAATCCTTGAATCCAAGGATCTGTCAAGATTTTCAACAGATGAATTAATTGGTTCTATGATGACACATGAAACCAGACTACATCTCATAGATGAGTCAATCTCCAATGCTTTCAAAACTCAATTCTCCTTCAACAGAGGGAGAGGCAGAGGAAAAAGCAGAGGTCACCAAGGAAGAGGGAGAAATCAAAGAAACCCTCACTCCAGTGGAGGTAACAGACAACAATATCCGACTCAAAATTTCCAAGGTCAAAGAGATCATCAACAAAATCAACATCAGAATTTTCAGCCTCACAGAGGCAGAGGGAGAAGATCAAATGACAAATCAAGCATACAATGCTATTCCTGCAAAAAGTATGGGCACTATGAATTTGAATGCAGGAAGAAGCAAGTAGATAAGCTCTCAGGCAGAGCACGTGTCAAATCATACAGGAGACACCTCAAGAGGTATGTTTCTCTCATGCCACAAGACTGAAGAACAACCTAAATATCTATGGTTGTTGGACAGTGGATGCAGCAATCACATGACAGGTAACAAAGAATTACTTTCATGCATTGATTCTTCAATATCATTTGATATTACACTTGGAAATGATTATTTAGTCAAAGTTCAAGGAAAATGAACTGTTCCTATTCTTACTAAACAAAATGTAAAGAAAGATATATATAATGTCTATCGTGTTCCATATTTAAAACATAATTTGCTAAGTGTAGGACAGCTCATTGAACATGGCTATAAGGTAATTTTTGAGGGAACATCTTGTAAGATATATGACAAAATCCCAAACAGAAAATTAATTTCTGAAATCCATATGACCCCAAATAGGATGTTTCCCCTTACCCTCAGAACTGCAAATCTGAGTCAACCATATGCACAGAGTGCATCAACTCTGAATGAAACAATGGTTTGGCATACAAGATTTGGACATCTACCATTTCAAAGTCTAAGTCTTCTTCAGAAAAACTCTATGGTCAAAGGTCTTCCTATATTTAAAGAGAAAATTCCCCCGTGTGAGTCTTGCATACTTGAAAAACACAAGAGAACTAGTTTTCCACAGTCTTCCAATCAAGCCAAATGACATCTTGAAATTGTTCACACTGAACTATGTGGACCAATGCAAATAGATTCAATAGGTGGTAATTTTTACTTTCTAACGTTTATTGATGATTTCAGCAGAAAAATATGGATCTATTTTCTCCGACACAAGTCTGAAACTTTTGCAAAATTCAAAGAATTCAAGGCAGACGATGAAAAACAGAGTGGAAAATATATCAAATCACTCAGGTTAGATGGAGGAGGAGAATACAACTCCAGAGAATTTGCAAATCTCTGCAAATCACAAGGCATTGTCATGCAAACAACAACCAGATATACTCCACAACAGAATGGAGTGGTTGAAAGGAAAAATCAGACAATAATGAATATGGCAAGAACACTTCTTAAAGAGAAACACTTGTCAAATACTTTTTGGGCTGAAGCAGTAGCATGCTCAGTTTATCTCCTGAATAGATCACCAACCACCAGTCTAAAGATGAAAGTTCCCCAAGAAGCATGGAGTGGGACAAAGCTCAATGTAGCTCATCTAAGGATATTTGGATGCATAGCATATGCTCACATACCTTTCGAATTAAGGAAGAAGCTTGATGACAGAAGTGAAAAATGTATTTTCACTGGATATAGTGAAACATCTAAAGCTTACGTACTTTACAATCCAATCACCAAGAAAGTAATTCTCAGCAGAGATGTACAATTTCTGGAAAATCAATTCTGGAATGATTCAGAAAATCAACAAGTGGACAGTGAAAATCCATTGCTGCCAAGTTCTGAAAACACAGAAAATTCAGAACAGCAAGCACCTCAAAATATTCTTCCAATATTACAAGTAAAAATCCAACCTGAACACTCACAGGATAACTCAACTTCCAGCAGAGAATCATTCTCTGAACCACAGAAACAGAGAACTCGAAGTTTGAGAGAAATCCATCAGCAGTTGGATGACTTTGAGCAACACAATCTTTTTGCTTTAATGTCATGTCAACCTACATCCTTTAAGGAAGCAGCTAAGGAGCCACATTGGGTTC